>SNQJ01S0068523.1:0-54421 GCA_010110895.2 Picea sitchensis | reverse complement strand
TTTGTTTGTTGGTGAAATCATGAAACCAACATTAAGTCACACCAATCTTTAACATAATTTGATTTTTTATTCCAGCAGGTTTAGAACCAATAAGTTAACAACTGAGTACCTTAACCATCACCCACTATCCTACATCTATAAGACTTGAAAATTCAAATTGTTAGAAACCATGGAAAGTGGACATTGCCGTACTCATTATTTTACTTATCAAAACAATGTCATGGGCACGTGATAGGGTTTATGTTTGTGTGCCCTTTGCTATTTTGTCTTACTTTGTGCCTGCCATTAGCTATGAACAGGTTTTTATTCACAGAGATTTAATCAGCATGTTTCTTGAACGGGTTTAAATAAAATCCTCTACTGATTAGAGGAAATCAATCTTTGCATTATCAAACAAAAACAACAAAACTGTAGTAACTGTAGAGTCGACATAAATCGAAATGCTTTTTAATAAAAGTACAAACGCAAAAAGAACGATCAATGCACAAACCAACCAATATCATCCATGGGATTCTGATCAGCATGATCTGTTAAATAGGTTTTAGGTGATCTGTTAAATAGGTTTCAGGTTATAGTTAAGTACAATATAATTACGCCGAAAGAGGTACAYYTATTGAYAATGGGCAGATTTAATAGGGGTTTAGTGCTTAATAAGTTTTCTATGAACAGGATTAAATATGGTTGGAATATATTTAGTAGTCACACAAAATAAATGGTTGTGATTTCAATCATTAACTTCATAGCTATTATAAAGACATCCGATTATGTGTTTATTTTTTTACATTTACCTAATCATATTTAAAAATTACTTTGATAGCTAACTGATTGCCATGTAAGTGATTAACATAGATTAAAATATGAACACCAGATAAATAAAGCGCAACAGTTTATTTATTAATCAACAATAAAATTTAATATATTCTTTTAAGAATTTGTTTCATCTTATCAGATTTTCAGCATTAACCAGCAGCTATTTAACTGCTGTGCTAGTAATTACTCCATACATCCATTGATGGTTTCAATAAGCCATCGATTCATTGCACCGGGAAGGAAGGAAATAACTGAAACAAAAACAAAACTGTAATAACTTTAACCAGAATCGACATCAATCGAAATACTTTTTAATAAAAATACAAACCCAAAAAGAGCGATCAATGCACAAACTGCCCAATATATCCATGGGATTCTGATCAGCATGATCTGTTAATAAGGTTTCAGGTTAGAGCTCAAGTACAATATAACAATTTCTCCATACATTCATGAATGGTTTCTATAAGCGATCGATTCGTTGCAGCTGGGAGGAAATAACTGTAGAGTTTGCAGAGAGGATTCGACTTCGACCCCAGCCTCGGCAGCAGCAGCGTCGGAGTTGAGAAGGAAATCATAGACTTCAATGCAGTTGGAGAACTTGGATTCATCCTGCTTAAAATATCATATCAGACACCATATAAAACTGAGATTTTGTAACGTGGGAATAAAAATAAAAATCAGGCAGAGAAATTTATTTGTTCACCTCTTCGCCGTTGGAGTTCAGAAGTCTGGACGAGAAGTTATCTGATCATAAACACTTCAAACTGTTAAACCTAATAGCCCGAAATGATGTTGCTGTACATTATGCTATGACATTTAAATCTAAATATGATGTTGCTGTACATTATGCTGTGATATTTAAAACTAAATACAAACATTTAAATTTAAATAGCAGTTTAACTTGATGTTTGTTAAATATCAACATATTTAAATATAAGTTTATAATGATGAATATAATAATAATAATAATCTATTTTTGACTGGTAAAGTTTACAAACCCTACATCCTTCTGGATTTGAACTTATAATTTCTTAAATGGAAACATATGTTTTTAACTATTAGGCCCACTCAAACTGTATAAAAAAGGCTGAAATCTTTTGAAATCTAATTTTTTTTTAGAAAAGTAAAATGTATAATAATAAACTTAAAAATATATGTATTTTGAAATAGATCACATTCCTTTATATGTAAACTTTTAGATAGTAAAACAAATTTGCAAATAATAGTGTTTTATAAATTAATTTATTATTAATTTTATTTATTTGTTAAGTTTAACCTAATCTTTTTTTTCAAATTAAGTTGTAAAATGTATTTCTTAATACAATTTATTTATTTATTAAATTTTGTTGCAATATTTTTCATACTGAATTACAAAATGCACTTCAACTTAATTATTTGAAATCTAAATTCTAATATAGACATAATGTTGTGATATATTAGGTTAAAATATTTAAATCTAAATACTAATATTTAAATTTAAATAGAAGTTTCACATGATATTGTTATAATAATAATAATAATAATTCATTTTTAAGGTATACATATTTTATTTTTCTGGATTTAAATTTGTAATCTTTTAAAAGAAAACACATGTTCTTAACCATTAGACCTATAAAAAGTTTATCCATACTAAATTTTTTTTTTTTATAAATTAGGTTAATTGAATCTAAATCTAAAACCTAAATTATGAGACCAACATATATTATATGCATACCATTTGGTTGAAAAGAAGAAAACCCAGAGGAATTTGCAGCAGCATGGCCCTCCAGAATGCTGCGAGTCTTCCTCCTCTCTCGAGCTTTACGATTTTTGAACCAGTAGAACACGTTGATTCCCGCCACGGTCCCATGCCGACGGAGCTCCGCAGCAATGACCTGTATCTGCTCGGGCTTGGGAGTCTGGTTTCCTCCATTGTAGATAGTTTCCAGGATTCTGAGCTGCTCTCTTGTGGGGCTCCATCTTCGCGTCTCTCGGCCGGGAATCGAACTCATGATCGATATTCAGCTATACCATCGATGCACAGGGCTAAATAACGAGAAAACCAGCATATTAGTAGTATTATTTGAACTAGAAAAGCCGGGATTTAACCATTGGTTTGGCTGATGCAGGTCAAAGTTGAGGCACCTGTAAACGCTGCGAGGTCCAACCTGGTATACGAATCGTTTCAGAAAAATGTGGTGCCCGTATCTGGCAGAGGCGAATCCCTGCCTACCCACCTGCAGGCCTGAAGAAAACGAATCCTTCTTTGAACGCAAATATAAATATCCGCTTAAAGCAGGCAAAACGCGTTTAACGGAATCACACGGTGCTCAAGAATTACTTAATCCAGAGCGTACCGCCTGCGACATATCTGCTCCATTGCTGCCCCCCTTTGCGTAGGTACATTTGGTAGTCACGAGTCGCGCTGAATTAGACTGTGGGTACGTCGATGACGATCTGCAAATGAAGTGACATCAATGTTATATCAAATCCACAGTTTGCGCTGCAGGAAATTAAGAATTCTTCCGTATGCACGTCCTCCCGGGTATTGTATTGTCATGCACTACTTGCTAAGATCAAAGAGAATTTCTATACAGTGAGTAATCTCTTATATAATCCACATTCCTTGCCTCCACATACACTTGATTTGATATTTTGCCAACCCAATATTCTTGTTTCACCAGGAAGAGAAGCCGTATGCTCTTTTAGTGTATGTCACTGTGTGTGTCATCTATGTACTGTAATAAATTAAAAATCAGAAACTATCATCTTATTTTATCTATAGTAGAGAAGACATTAGTAACTGGGTGTGTCACGTGTGTACCTTAATAAGTTAAAATGGAAAGAAACAAAAAAACCTTACAAGTGATCTTGAATCTTTGAAGTGTTTAGTCTTTGGGTCTGTTTGACTCCTTTAGTTATTTTATGAGGAAGTCTTTGAGTTTGTTTTGATGAAGCGTTTAGTCCCTGAGTTTGTTTGACTCCTTTAGTTATTTTATGGATGAAGTCTTTGAGTTTGTTTGTTTTGATTTCTTTAGTAATTTTATGGAGGAAGTTTTTTGTAAACAATGTTGGGAAGTGTGAGACTTATTTTAATAGTTATATTAGTAAAAAAATATGGTGTTACATTGGTATAAGTATCATGGTCTATTGGGTATTTTGTATTGGGTATTTTATGGCATGTTTTATATTCACAAAAGGATTATGGTATATTGGGGCTTATCTGTTGTTTTCAGACCAATTCACTCATCTAATGTAGGACACTAATTTTTTTTAGATAGAGAGACATGGCCACATTGATAAAAGCATCATGGTATATTTGGAATTACAAGCATCATGACCCTTATGCCAATGGGGTGGGTTACAAGGGAGTGATATCTCCTACTAACATAATGGTTGATTAGTTGTGGTGTGAGTATGCATGTTACTTGACCTTCCCCCCTCCTTCTGTGTAAAAAGTAAGAAAAAATCTCTCACTGCCTTACTATACATGCCTTCCTAAAAAATGCCCATTACAAAGTTGGATACGCCTAACATTTGTGTGTCTTGGAATTTTCTTTGACATAAATACCTCTCTTTTTCTCTACGTTTACATGGACCATTTCTCTCACCTAATTTAGGATAGTACTTGTTTTAGATAAAGAGTTATTTATATAGTAGAAACAATTCCAAGAAACATTGGCATAATGATTATGGTATATCAATGGGCCTTACATGTTTTCAGAGACCAATTCTCTCACCTAATGTAGGATAATAAGTTTTTTAGACTAAGAGAGGTATGCTTGCATTGGTATAAGCATAATGGTATATTGGGACTTACATGTTTTAGTGAACCAATCTCTCGCCAATAGTAAGTGTTTTAGATAGAGAGGTATTTATGTAGTAAAAACAATTCTAAGATACATTGGCATAATGATCATGGTATATTTGTATGTTCTTGAGGACCAACTCTGTCACCCAATGTAGAATAATAATTTTCTTAGATAGAAAGGTATGGTCACATCAACATAAGCATCATGGTATATTGGGACATATATGTTTTCGTGGACCACTTGACTCGCCTAATGTAGGATACAAATTTCTTTAGATAGAGAGGTATTTATGTTGTATAACCAATTCCAAGACACATTAAAATAAGGAGCATGGTATATTAGGGCTTAAATGTGTTAGAAAACCAATTGTCTTTCCCATGTAGGATAGTAAGGCTTTTAGATAGATGGGTATTTATGTTGTGGAAACAATTCCAAGACACGTTGCATAGGGATCATGGTATATTAAGGATTATATGTTTTCGAGGACCAATTCTCTCACCCAATGTAGAATAGTAAGTGTTTTAGATAGAGTGATATTTATGTCATAGAACGAATTCCAATACATATTGGTATAAGGATTATGGTATATTGGTAATTGGTATATAAGGATTATGGTATATTGTATGACGCATTGTATACATTGGTATAAGCAGTGTGATATATAGCATAGGCATGGTCACATTGACATAAACATCATGGTATATTGGGTTTAAGCATCATTGTATATTGGGAGTTGCTTGCTTTCGTGGACCGATTCTCTCTCACCCACCCAATGTAGCATAGGCATGGTCACATTGGCACAAGTATCATAATATATTGGGAGCTACATGTTTCATGGACCAATTCTTCCACCCAATGTAGGATAGTAAGTATTTTAGATAGACATATTTTTAAGTCATAGAAAAGATTCCAAGACACATTAGCATAATGATCATAGTATATTGTGGTTTATATGTTTTCGCAAACCAATTCTTTCACCAAGACAATACCTCTCTATCTTAAAAACTTATTGTCATACATGTATTAGAGATTATATTTTTATAGATGTGTATTTATTTCGTAGAAACAATTCTAAGACACACCTTGCAATCAATCAACCATTATGTTAGTAGAAAGAATCACTTCATGGTGGTTTCCCCCAATGACACAATGATCATAGTATATTGGGACTTATATGTTTTTGTAGACCGATTTTCTTACCCAATGTGGACTAGTAATTTTTTTTAGATAGAGAGGTATTTTCTCGCCCAATATAAAATAATTAAATTTTATTAATCTTAAATTAATATGAAACTATAGTAATTAAATATATTTCTTGTACCACTTTACCCTTATTTTCAGTAAGAAACATTTATTGGGTCAATAATATGTGTCATACTTTTTAGTGAAATATGGTGATGAAAATTTGACATTTTACATACTTTTTAAATTGAATCCCTCAAAACTCACCTGCCTTGTGAATTTTGGCATGTAGTGAAAAAACAATTTGTATGGAATTGTGTTATATTTCTAATTATGATATTTTTTCAAAAAATATCAATGTCATTTAATGTGTCAAATTTGAATTTAATCAAATGCCCCTCCTTGTAGATTCTAGGAAAAGTTAACAAGTGACTTTTGTTCCCAACATTTAATTCAATGTTTAATGTATAATTTTCAAAAAAATATTTATATGACCATGATTTGCATAGAATGTAGTAGTGTGCTATTTTTTTTTGTGGAGGGGCGGGATTATATTTTTCAAACCAAAAATTATTATTTGAATTACATTTTATACACCTTTGTGTTCCCAACATTTTTTTTTCTCCTGTTTACTTAAAATGAAAAATTAGAAATACATTTTTGAAGAGTAAAGATCCAGAGAGTGCATACATATTTTTTATAATTTTTTGGTTTTGTAGATTTTATGCTATTGATTTTTCTTTGAGTGCCTTCAAAATGACATTTTTTTGAAGTATAATTTTTAGAAGAAAATAAATTAAAAATATAATATGAAATCAAAACTGTGAAAATGACACGACATTGGATAGATGATTCAATGATGAATCCATTGACATCAACTCCACCACCCTACATGATAGAGATGAAGGGATTTCATGATTTGTATGTTTCATTTATAGAAAATCATGTAGAAAGGGGCTATGATTTCAGGTTTTTATAGCTCTATTGAGGGTTATTTTACAACTCGATCGAGCACTTAATTCGAATTTTAAGAATACCTCGATCCAAGGATTATTAAACCCTCGATTTAGGTCATGTTGGGTTAAATTTAAATGATTGATTGAGGTTCTATAACAAAAATGTATAAAAAAAACCCCGATCGAGGTATTGTTGTAACTTAAAAAACAAAAAAAGTAACGGACTTTCACATGAAGAAAAAAATTCACATGAGCCAATCATCAACTCATCTAGTTATTTTGACATTGTAGAAAAAAAAAGGGAAAAATGTGTCAATCTAATGTTAAACTACATTTTAATTAGCAATCACAAAGGGGAATATGAGAAACCACAAAAGGATATATGATAACAAAGGGGTTGACAAAGTCTGAGAGAAGGAGATGATGAGACAAACGTGGGTAGAATTAAGAGAAAAATGGGAAGAAAATGTAGGTTGACTCATTGACCAACCTTCAATGCATCTAACTTGGGAGTCGACATCCAATTGAGGGAAATATCGGTAATTTTTAACCACATTACCTTAATGCATATTATACTCATAGTTTTGATTTATACTCGGGTTTATTATTTATGTATTATGTTTTATATGTAACACATGTGCACACAAAATGGATTGGACTATGCAGGGTTATAATTTAATCAGTAGCAACAAAAACTTGTTGCCTCTCACGTTTCAAGAATCATTGGGAATTATAGTGGTTTTGAAAGGGGTGGAAAAATTTTAGAAGGTTTGGATGCAAACATAAGAGAAGAATTTGGGGACCCGATCATTGATTGGGAAATTAGAGAGCATGTGAGTAACGTAATTAAGTTGTTTTTCGAGAAAAATTCAATGATTACACAAGCTCAAATCCTACACGAATTGATAAAACAAAAAAAATTAAAATGTGCAACAAAGCTATTTGGTTTTTAGAATTCTAAACATGCAAAGGAATATGAGATTGCATTAGAAAATATATCAAAAGCATTCTCTTCATTTGGAAAATCAATAAAACCCAATATTTGAGTTGCTTGTAGGGAAATTACAATCGTTGTTGTGGCACCGGGGACTTCAAGAAGTCAAATGTTGATGACAATGTCAAATTTACTCCATGTTTCAAGAAGAACATTACAAAGGAATACTAAATTCGGGGTTGTATAGATGAAAAAAACACTGAAGCTACTTATTAGGCTCTTATTTGTAGACGACCCTACCAAGATAGACTTCTATAAGACATTAAAGGGAAGATGGTAGAGTTTTGGGAAACCCAATGTCATGCTATACTAGATCAAAGATGTTTTTGCAGTGATGCCTATCCAAAGGCATGCATGACAAGCATTGTAAGCACGCTATGGAGATGATGAAATTTGAACTATCTAAGGAATTGCAAGAAAGCAATCCTAGTTCCAAGACTGTCATGAACATGTTTGATAAATTGAGACCATGGTATATTTGGCCAAACATAGTTCGTGGCATGTGTTCTTATCGATACCATGTTGAACTCCAAATCTGTTATGAAACATTTATAGATTGATGCAAAAGGCACTAGCAAGATGATCCTCCTCCACCCATAACACACAATTTTATTTCAATGAGATTATGAAAAAGAATCCTGAAGATGTGATTTTTAGTAAAACATGTGTAGGTGGAAGAAGATTCCCTCAATGTGGTAACCTAACATTTTTCCATGAAAAAATTCCTATGGGTCCCACAAACCATGGGTTTCCAGATATCATGGTCATGTGGAGAAGATATGAGTATGTTACTATGAATCCATCCTCTTCTTTAGGTTCAGCCTATAAGAGGATTGGCTTGCTTGAGGACGATATCCATGTTTCATAATTCGTGGGGAAGTTTCAAAATTGGATTTATACATATATCAAACACTCTCATAGGTTTAGGTGCCAAGCTTCCCAATTTAGTTAGTCTCATGATATATTCGAACTATTCACAATATATTTAGTGGTAGACTTCATTGAGAATTACACATTTTCTCCCTAGAGAGAGACACAGAGTGACTAGTATATCATTATGACAAGGTATTTTATGTGTAGTTTCCACACACACACACACACACACACACACACACATTTTATGGTATTGTGCACTAATATTAAAGTTTTAATTTTGGATGACTTGTATGTGCATGTGTCTATATGTACATGTGAGCATTGATGGTGGGGATAACACCTCAAAATAATGTGATGTGATTAAGGAGTACCATTTTTATGTCAGTAATGATCATGATAAAGACACATTATTTGTTCAACATTGCTTTGGGTCAATCTATGAATCATTAAAAAAGAATGAGATATCATTTACAAAGCACTAAATTTGGTTTGATGGGTGTGTGGGGTAGTGTAAATTGACACACTCTTTTTACTAGTTGAGTTGATTTCATAAGAAGATAGGAGTTTGGCATACCTAGAGATTTTTTGAGATAGGACATGGAAATGATGAACATGATTGCATGAGTGCTTGTGTGAAATAAGCACTCAGGGGGTACCAAATGAGTCATGATGCAATCTAAATCAAATCATTTACTGAAGTAGTTGACTAGTGTAAATTGCATTTAGGACATGAAGTTCACAAACATGTGAGACTCATGCACAGGTAAGAGACTATAGTATGAAAATTCATTAGAGAAATTTTGAGGTCTAAAATGGGGTTCCCAAAGAAAACAATAAAATAATAGTTAAAATGATTAAATAAGTGTTGTGAATTTTCAAAGGGAAAAAAAAGGAAAACTGTTTTTTTTTTTTAATTGTATTTTCGACTTATATCCTTATAGGTTTACTCAAATTTCAAGTGTAGGCACTCGTTGGATGATGGATTAAATTCTTCATCCAACAAGCACCCACTCCACATACTTTTGATAGACCCACTATGAGATAAAGTGAAAATAAATGAAAAATGTGTTTATTTTCAAGAAACACATTTTTCCATGTATTTCGATTTTATCTCACTGTGGATCTATCAAAAGTATGGAAAGTGGGTACTCATTGGATGTGAAATTAAATTATGGATCGAACAAGTGCCTGGAGTTCAAATTTGAGTGAACCTATAAGGAGATAATTTGAAAATATGATTAAAAAAATAGTTTTTATTCCCCCAAAAACTATTTACCTTTATGGTTGACATCATCATCTTGAACCCTATTGGGTCTTTTAAATTTGATGTTTATAGCACAATTTTTCTTTTGAGGTCCATTTTTTACCTCAAAATCTCTTTAATGGAAGCTCAAATTTTCAATATGCTTCAAAACACATGCTCAGTAAAAAATTATATTTGGTATTTAATATGATGTAGGTTCTTTTGGAATGTTGCAAATGGCAAGTGGATAGATCCATGCTTTGGTATTGTGAAACTACGCTTGACAAAAGAGAATTAAACTATGTTCAGAGTAAAGACGCAGGTGACATCTTTACCATTGAGATGTGAAAGTGTGCATGCTTTTGTAGATTTTAAGTTGATGTAGAGGGATGTGCACTTGATGGATGTTAACATAATGGATATGGGAAATAATGGAAATATGTCCCTTTTAATCCAAAGGGACCACATCTAATACCGACATGGAAAGATATGCATGTTGAAGAGGTTGTGGTTTTACTCGATGATGATCGAGTTTTTGATGTTGTTAGGGAAGGTATGTGACTTCATTGATGGGATCATTATAGACTAATGGTGTTTTTACTTGGTCTCTTGAACTTAATTTTCAAACTTTCAAACTTGAATGAAATATATTGATTAATATTTTGAATTATGGTTGCAGGTGTTGTATTTTCTATCATTGAACCCATAGGGTAATGAAGAGAATGCAACCTACTACTTGATGTGATGCATGTAAATAAAAAGTGAGTTGGTGTGACTGTATCAAGATGGAGATTACACATACTGGTTTGGCAACATGGTTATGATGGGTCAGGTTTTTGAAAAAGCAAAAAAAGAAGGTGATTGTATTATCCATAGAGATTTCATGCCTAAATATATCTTGCCAATATAGACATTTGGTCATATCAACTTGGATACAACTCATAGAAATCAAAGTGAAGAGAGGTGAACCAAGGAGATGAAAGATTGTGGAAGCTAACCATGAACATATTATGGAGACTTGCATTTATGTAACCCATTGGCTAGCTGAGTAAAGTATAGGAAAAATTTTAGGTTGACTTGGTTGGTTCACTAACTTATTCTGCAATGACTTAATGTAATGTTTGATTGTATTCCTTTGCATATTAATCATCTTTTTTGTGTGAAATTTATTTCCTTGCATGGTTGGATTGCATTTTTTTGTTTCGTTTATATTATATAATTGAAAGAAAATCAAAGTGGATTAATGGAAGTGTAATGGCCCCATAAGCCATAGGCCCAAGTTCAAATCCTATCTCTGACACTTTATACCAATATAGATTTTCATCTTCCTTATTGACTCTTCAATTTTCTCCTCGAGCGTAACCGTTGTGATGGTTGACCTCTAAAATAATCCTTGGGATTTCACATAGACTAGTGTAAACGTACGTGTGTCATATATTTATCTTCTTTCGTACTCCCATTTTTCTATAAAAAAGAACACATCAAAGTTATCAAAAAATTTCATAACTATAAATCGACAAAATCATTATTGTTAACCTTCAAGGAGGGAGAAATCTACAACTTGTCCACCTATCAACACTTGTCAATAAGAATTAAAAAATCCTGACACTTAGAAAACATGCATTGTTAATGCAAACATACTACAAAATTGGATGTCTAACTAAATGCCTACAAGTTTAGGACATTTTGGATCTATGGGATGATGATAAATAGGAATTTTACAATGAGGAGGAAGAATACAAATAATTATAGGGAGAAAAGGGAATAAAGGATGGATATAATCAATTGAAAAATACCAAATCACACTACCAGAATTAAGTGATGAATCACTCACAACAAGACCAAGATGGACATGATGAAAATCATGAAAAAATTGGTTAGTTTTATTATTTTTTTTAAAACTGAAATGTGTGTATTTTTAATGATTAGAAGGAAAATTTATACCTACAACATTGTGGATTATTTTAAGGTAAGTATGTTAGAAAGTATAACAACATTTTGAATTATTGGATTTATGCTTGAATTTCTATTTTTATTCTTTTGTAATATTGATTTTATAATACAACTCATAAATAAATCTACTTTATTTTGAATTATATCAATACTGAAAGTAACCATTTCTATAAAATAAATAGGGATAACAACCCTTGTGGAATTAATTTTGGATGTCACTGAGAATTCAATTATGGATGTAATTGCCATCATTCATATGAATGCACTTATGACCCTCCATGGAAACTACTAATGATTTGTACAAGGATGTTAGTAAAGATGGTAAATATGGTTGCAAGACCAACTGATGCAAGATAATTTTTCCTCCTAAAATCAATGTTGTTAACTTGACCTAAGGGAGTTCTTGAAATTACCTTCTTAAAGCAAGCAAAGAGTTTGCACAACATCAAAGTAAGTAAGTATGGGATCCTGAAAGTTTGCACGTGGAAAGAATTCAACAACTAGACAACATGATGAGTGAGCAGCAACATAAGATTTGGGATCCTGGAAGATGGTGGACAACAGTCATGCAACAGAGCATATGGACAACATCAACACTGGGATTAAAGGAGACATAACCAAATGAAGACTCATGATCAGGAGATCATGAAATTTTTTAACCTTGGGAGTATGATGCAAGACATTTTTCCTCCTCAAATGAATGTTGTTGAGTTGACCTAAGGGGGTCTTGAAATTGGAGACATATCTTCAGGGTTCATCAATCGTCGTGAGTTTGGTTTTCTAGATCGAAACTATAGATTCCTTTTATTTCCAACGAAGACTAAACTAAGACATGCTTCAAGAGATTGATCGTAGAGGTCTACTCAGAGGGAGTTATTTCAATGCCCCTCGAAAATAAGCGTGGAAGATGATCCATCAAAACCAAAAAGGGAGTGGAAGGATGGTGAATGGATCATGATTGTTGATCACAAGAGAAATCAATAGTGGAGGATGATCCGTTGGATTGGAAAAATTGACAGCTGAGATTATATCGTCGAGAAGCTACCATATAAAGAGTTGCAAAATTCTATTTTAGGATCGCCAACGACGACCATGAGATTGTCGAAGATGATAAAGGTGGAGGAAATATTGAGGGCTGACGACAAGTAGGAGGTTGACGATGCAAAGGTAACACAAATCAATGATGAAGATTGATAAGGGAAGAAGATCAGTAGTGGATGTATAAAGGAGACATCGATAAATTTCAACAATGAGGATTAAGTTCTTGATTGAACCAACAACGAGGATCTTCTCAAGGAAAACCATATCAATGATTTGGGAAGAAGACTCATGGACACATTCTATTGGAGCATAAATTTTTAGAGTGGGTCCAACTTTGTCAGAGCCCAACATATTGTTGGGATAGTTGAACCTCGGAGTGGATCGATACTCTAGAGACAACGACGACGCTTAGCACATAGTCATGGTCGTGATCCTATGAGGAATTAGCACCAGTGGATCGGGACCAAAATTTTCAGAGAGGTTCTGTAGCAGGAGATCTTTGATAAGGAAAGGGTCAATGACGATTCCCAACACTTGGTTTTTGCATGATTTTCTATGGGGAGTTAGCGATAGCACGTGGGACTCTAAAATATCATCGGGAATGATATATCATTGGGGCTAGGCACCAATATTCTAGCAAGAGAGAAGTTGATGATGACATTTAGCACTTGGTTCCATCTTATGTTCTTATGAAGATCTTGCAAGACTAAAGAGAAATACCACTCGGGGAAAAGGTAACCCACCTTCACGTTAAGACCAAGTTCATAGCTATTGGTCCCATGGATAAATGAATGGGTACCCATGATGAAGAAGCAGGTGAATTGGATCTTGGTGCAATTTCATAGTGCTTGGTCACTTAAAGGAGAATTCTCACCTAGTTTGAGCACTGAATAAAAACATCGATAGTGGACTGATGCATAACAGATATTTCGAAACTCTATCACAAGAGAAATTTTGGGCCCGAGTAGGAGCGCTCAAGTGTTGAAGTGCAAACAGAGTTTATCCATACTCTATTATTGTGGTTTTTAGATTGGGAGGTCGCCATCACCAACCTAGTATAAATGTGGAAATTTATTGTTATAGAGGAGGATTGAGGTGGAATGATATGACCTTGTTACATGTGGAGGTAGTCATAGGTGATAAGGCTCCGTCATCCATGATTAGTGGGTGCACAAAAATCCCAATTTACTTCTATGTGTGGTGTGGATAGTGTGGTGTTGCATATTCCCTCTTTGTCTTAGTCATTCTTTTGATTGTTGGAATGTAACTTGGCTCCCACAAAAAACCCAATCACCTTGGTCAACAAGGATTGTGGCTTGCATGGTGAGGACCACCTGAAAATATGATCAAGGTGGAATATTCTCACCTTCTTTTTTATTCTCATTGAGGTTTCTATGGGCGATCATGTTTCACCACATTATTGTTGATTAGTGGGTGTTGTAAACTCCCATGTTACCTTAATGCATGATTTGGAAGGTGGAGGGTTGCTTGTACCCTCTCTTTTTTGGTTGTTTTGATCCACCAATATCTCTATTCTTCTCCAACTTGGTTTTCACAAAAAACTTGATTTCCTTGGTCAACGAGGATTGATGCTTGCATGGTGAGGACCAGGGATGGAATTTGACGGGAAAATTGCCCGTCACGGGCCAATTTTCCCATCAAATATGGTTAAAAATCTTCGGAAACGGTCAACCTCTTTCTTTAAAATTGGCCAAATGGGCATTAGAATAGTAGAAACTGTCAAATTTGATGGGCTTTAACAGTTCGAAATTCCAACCCTGGTGAGGACTATCTCAAAAAAGGATCGAGGTGGGAATATTCTCACCTTATTTTATATTCACATTGAGGTTGCTACAAGTGATCAAGTTTCACCATATTTCTAATTAGCGAGTGTCGCAAACTCCCAAGTCACCTCAATATATGGTTTTGAAGGAAGAAGGATGTTTGTTCCCTCTCTGCTTTGGTTGTTTCAATCTAACAACAACTCTTCTCTTGTCCAATTTGATTTGGATTTCTTTCTGATATATGGGATAAGGGTCAAGTCGTGAAAGGTGTAAGGTCCTTTGAATCAAATCCCCATTGCTCTTTTTGAATTGAAGCTCGTTGTAGTTCCATGTTGACCCCTTATTTTTTCTTCTCCATCTTGATTCAATGTTATCATTTTCTATGGTTCCTCTTCATTCGGTTCATGCATATCTCTCCAGGTGGCCTCTCCATTCAATCACTTATTGAGATATAAGGTGCAAGGGATAAAAACTTACATGAATATTTGAAATATCCTTGCATTGATGGGTGTTCAAAGTGCTTTGTAGAGAGCCCTAGGATAACTTGAAGTGCTAGGATGCTACTTGCTTGATCCTGCCAATAGTCGCATGCTTGTCTCAAAGATTAAGCATGCATGCA
This sequence comes from Picea sitchensis, assembly GCA_010110895.2. Lineage (NCBI taxonomy): Eukaryota > Viridiplantae > Streptophyta > Pinopsida > Pinales > Pinaceae > Picea > Picea sitchensis. Next base: position 39,172 of record SNQJ01S0068523.1, on the reverse strand, counting down.
TGTCTAAGTATGAACTAAATTACACTATGAAACTGTGGATGGCTCATTAAATCAATTATGTTTTTTTTTATGGTACCTTACTACTCAGATAATTGTATTAATTATGGAGATAATATGCACAGTAAGTCCTCACTCTTCAGAAGGGATGCATTTATTAAATAAAAATTCAGGATTGGCTTGCTTGCTTCTCTGGTGAATCATGACAAATCGATGGATCGCACAACCCCTTTGTTGGTGATACTTCATTCAAATTTATTCCCTATCAAATTTTAATGATAGGATAGAATCCTACCATGATAGTGATGGGTGAGGAAGAATTAGGGTTCAAGTCTAGAGAGGGAGCTTGAGAGATGGATACCACATCCAAGAAAGGCAATAGACACATAAATTACCTAATCCTAGCATGGGGAGGTACTGAAAATAAATGACAATATTAAGCTCGTTAATCAAGAATTAAAGTTGGTGGCTTGAATACGATCAACTACATATGTCAACCAATGATCAATAGATGTTTATCTAAGGAATCTACCATCACCTTTTTAGAAATCAAAATGTTTGGATTCCGGAGGGAGGTTAGGGGGGAGTATGGTTGTAAGGATAAAACTTAAAGTAATTGATTTAAAGGAACCACCAAGAGTGGAGCCTACAACTTAATTTGACTCAACATGAGAAAACTTACCAAGTCCAGACATAGTAAGGATTGATGGATTGAGAGTTGTTTCTTGATTCTATGGGTGCTAGTGCAAGGAAAAAATATGAGGATCTCTATCATTTGGATATGGGCCCCATTTATTAATGTTGGATCATAAATAAGTGGAGTAGGGTCCCATCCTTTTTTTTCTTGCTCAATGTCTAGATTAGTGTGTTTTGGCTAATGTCTAGATTATTGTTGTTTCAATGGATACAAGATATTATGGTTGTCATTGATCTAGATTGTTTTCGGCATGAAATGAGAGCAGAAATATAATAAATAAATGTACATAGATATAGCAGATATCCAATAAAATAACAGATGTCTATGAGATATTTAAATGTAAAGATAGATATATAACCATAAAGACAAAGATTCAGTAATACACAATTTATATTAATGAGCGAAATGTACGAAACTGTAAAATACAGAGTGAATGAACTCGCTAGAATGGTGGAATCTTATCTCTGAGAATATATGTGGTGGCTATGCTCATTCGCAAGAATATGATTGTTATAATGAGGCTCCAAAGGCCTTTTTAACATAAAAAAAATCCAAACCCTAATCCCGGGAGATGAAAAGCCAACAGTTTTGTGGACCCCATTTTGGGTAGTTTGGTGTATCAACTTCTCGGGGGTGTAACTTTGGCATGCGATCTCTGTTTGGGATGCACGATAGCTTGTTGAAAAGGTATCAATGAAGAGATTCATTTTCGAGTCTCAATAAGAGTCTTTGGATTTCATCGAGGTGCCTGGTTGTGAAAAAACTTCATTCAGTCCCTCAAAATGGCCCTAGAATTTTAGGAACCGAAAAACTGCTAAAAATAGTAAATTTCCAGAAGACTGTTTTGAGCTAGCTAGAATAGGTGGGTGGCCATCGATATCCACCTAGATCAATCCTCCCTCCTTAGGAATAAATGATCTCCATTGCGTTGAGTTCTCGGGGGAGAGGGGAACACGGTTCTTGAATCTGACTCTTGGTGAGACGTTTTCCTTGCTAGAGAAGTTTTGTTTCTTAGCTGGTTGAAGACTGTCACGAACCTTTTCCTAGCAGGGTTGAATCTGTTCAACCAATCTGTTGTATCTTGGATTGATTGGGTAGTATGTAGGTACCATTGTAGGTGAAGAAACAATATCTTATGTATCTTCTGCAATCTGCTTCTATTGGAAAGAATGGTCTTGGGCCAAGGATGCAGTGGTTGCACTGTCCTTCTGTTCACCTTTTGAAGAGATTGTGAAGAGGCTAAATTTCATAGTATGAGAGATTACCTTTCGACACTATTTTGGTGGGATGGTAGTTGTAACTAACTCTGGTATCCTATAGATTTGACCACCCGGAGTAACAATGACACTACGGGGTTGAGACTCATAAACAACATGGTGTTTCCACATATATGGTTGGACCAAAAGAACATCACAGACATCAAGAGGGGAAACATCACATAATCTATCATCCTTGAAGTGTTGGATGTTGTATGAAAATTGACATTTCTAGTTGACACAAATATATCGTCCATGGCGAAGCCACCTGATGTTGTATGGTTGCGGGTGTGGTGTTATCTACAACCCAAACTATTTAACGACCTCTATTGAGATGAGGTTCTTATGGATTTCACTATAAAAAATTAAATGCAACGGGGTCCCCTTCACCCACATCTATGAATGGAATAGGTGCTTCCCCTCTTAAGGATCTGTTGGTTCTTCTGGTTGAATTTTTGCGGTTGCAACAATAGCAGTGGGGTCTACATCGATGATCTGTTTTCTCCCATTATTTCTTGAATCAGATTCTGAATATGGGTTCAACTCTTTTTCTTTGATCTCGACCACTATTGATTGTCTTGAGATACATTTATCGTTGTTGTGCCAAGGTATTTTATGGAAGTTGCAACACTTTCCAGTGTCATAATTCATCTTTCCCTTACCTTTCTTTTCCTACGGCTTGGACAGGTTTTTGGGAGGTTATTTGTTAGGGTCATCTTTATCATACTTTGGTTGTTGCATATTTGCAGACTCAAACTCCCATTTGTTCTGGTGCCTAAATTTCTTCTTGATTTTTACAACATATTGATAGGCAGCTCCCAGTGATGAGATGTCTAGGAAATCCATTTTGGTTTAGATGTACATATGTAGAGTCTTGTGATATTTTAGAACCAGATGTCGCTCAGAGTATTTGATACCCAGGTTGGTGTGCAAGGTATGGAAATTATTTGTGAACTCCAACACTGTTTGGCCCCTCTCTTGTCGCAGTGTGTTCCATCTCATGTATTGGTCTTCATAGTTACCAATAGGGTAATATTATTCCTTGACCGCATCCACACAAAAATCCCAAGTGGGCTCGGCCCCATATATTCTAGGATCCTTTGTAGAACTTTACTCCTAGTAAGTTTCCCACCAATTTTTGACATGGGGGAGAGCCTTAAGGAGTGCGGAGGTTGTTGGGCCCGTGATATGTTCGATTTTATGACAGTAATTAGATACTTTTTCTGAATGTATATATGTGTTTTTCATGTTTTGAAGAAGTTTTTGAAGATTTTTTGTGTCAAAACGCTATGATCCACACCAGGTATGCATAATTCGTGTTTTGCAATGATTTTGAGTTTAAATCAATATGTTTTTATGATCCCAAGAGACTAATTCATGTTTTGTATGTTAGAGGGAAAAATCACAGCTTGTTTTTTCTTCCGACACTCAATCAAGTACTCCATCCGACACTCAGTCTGGTACCCAATCATGAACTTTGTCCAACAGTCTGTCCTGCACAAAAATGATGGGTGATTTGGCGGTTATGGTATTGGCAGCCAGTGATGGGAAAATCAGAGACATGGGTTTTTCTCATGCTCATGGCCTCCAACTACTAAACTCTTGACAAATCGATTTGGGTTGTTATGTTGGGCGACTATTAGCTCGCCTCATTTCGGCAGTTAGGGCATCTTAAATGCAATTTACTATTTTTAGAAGAGGATTGACCCTCCAATGGTTGAACTCTTAGCCTGTAAAACTTATAAATACCACCTTAGTGGTCAGACAATTTCTACGAAGTTCATGAATAGAGAGTTAGAGAGAAAGAAAATTTGTATTGTTATTTTGCTAGAATTGTGTAAAACCTGCATTTTTAGTTTTAATGGTGAAATCGCTTTGTTGAAGTTCGTGGTGTGCATTTGAAGAGTAACCACAACTTACTAGGGGGGCACCAACAGTCTGGGTAACTATTCTATGAATTTGCTTGTAGATTAAGTAGCATAAATGTCTTTTTATTTTATTTCCTGTACATGAAATGTCATTTTACTTCTTTGTTATTTAATTTGTTGTTTATGATTTAATTATTTTAATTTAGTTTTGCAGGTTATTAAGAGGAATATTGTTAATATGCAATGACTTTGTAGATGATAGGAACAAGCTTGCAAGCTTAGAGACTGACCATGTGTGTAGTTAGATGATAAATTAAGTTTTATTTTATGCTGGAATAGATGATAAAAACAAAGTTTTAGAACAGATTTTTAATTTGTGATTTCTTTGACAGGGCTTCAGTGGATGGATAGTGTTGGTTTTAGTTTTCAATTTTAGATTGATTATCTAATTGTTGTTTAATTTTTGCTCATTTAATTTTCCATTTAGTTTTCTCAATTGCTTACTTACCTTATGTTGGAATAGTATTTAAATTTCTTTTTTGTGAGTATTTTCCCTCTTTTTGAAATTTGAATTATTAAATAGAACTAGTTTAGTTTCCTTCATGCAATTTCTTTCTTAGATCTAGGTTGCAATTTCAATTTGTAGTTAATGATTGAATTCAGTTATGAGCTTTATTATATTAGTATAGAATGCATTTGAATTTCATAGATTAGAAGATAGTTTCCTTTCTTTCATAGATTAGAATATAGTTTTCTTGCTTTCATAGATTAGAAGATAGTTTTATTGTTGTTGTAGGATAGATAGTCTTCTTTCTTTGGTAGATTAAAGGATAGTTTGTTTATCATAGAGATTAGTTGGTAATTGCTTTTATCATCATAATGCTTTCAATTCGGTAGATTTCCTTTTGTAAATTAGAAATAGTTGTGAAGATTAGTTTGAAAATAGAGTTCACTTGTTTCTTAGTTTAATTAGTTGCTTATTGATTAGTTTAGAAGTCATCCTACGTTAGTTAGATGTTTACTTGCTTTAATAAGTTAGTTGCTTACTTGTCTATTCTTGTTTTGATAGTGTAGTTGATTGTCTATTTTCTTGCTTTCATAGGATAATTGCTTATTGAATTTAAGTAGGCTAGTTGAAGTAGTTTTGTTGTTGTTATTTGCTTATTAGATGAATAGTTTTCTTTTTCTTATTTTCATGATTAAGTTAATTTTCTTTAAGTAGGGTTTCCATTTGAATTCCTAGAACTATCCATCGATCCTTCGTTGAAAGGTTACTTAGGGTACATAGTTTGAGTTGCTTAGTAGAGTTTGATCATTAGTAGTATTTGCTTGAGTATATTAGCCCTTAGATATCCACTTCCTTAGTTAGACTATACTACTACCAATCCTTCTACCTTGGCATATATTTTGCTAAAACTTTAAGTTTACTTACCTTGGGTTGACAATTTAATTGAGGGTTTTTAGTGTGTTTTTAGTGCATATAGAACACCCATCATTTTTGGCATCGTTGTCGAGGAGTTGTCTCAAGGTAGGAAGCAGTTAGGAAATAGATCACTTCTAAACCTTAGCATTAGTTTGGTGGTAGGGGAACTTTAAGACGAGAGGTGAACCTACGCATATGCTATAGCAGGTTCCCCTAAACCCAATGGTAGTTTTTCTTTTTCTTTTTGTTTTCTTTCATGAACAGACCTAGGGACCCAAAAGGTAGATATCGAACAACAAGAGCTAGCTCAACCCAAAGAGTTAAATCAGTCTCTTAAGAGACTAAAACAGGGAGCACTATAGAACAAAAGTTGAAGCATCAATAATAGTGGGACATGAAGCAAGACCACTCGAGCCCTCTGCAGAACCAACCAAAAAAACTTTTTTTTCTTACCACTAGGAGAATGAATTCGAAGGTGACCATTAGTTTGGAATAACTCTCTCAAATCCTAGTAGCAGTTGGGATCTCTTCTTCTCAGGAAGAAAACATCTTGGCAATAGACAAGAACTTGAATACCTCTCCAAAAATATTAGAAGAATCAAGGTCCTATGAGCTACAAAATTATTTTCCTTTCCAAAATGAAAAGGAAGCTGAAAAATTATGGACTACATCTAGTGGAGAGCAATCATTAAGACCTGAGATTGAGGAGTTCTTAACATCCATCTCAGCAGATCCTTTATGTACTTCAGAAATCAATCATCCAAAAGAAGAGGATCTGCATAGTGTGATGAAGGAGAGCATAGAAAGTATTGTTGATGAACATCAAGATTACATTGAAATTTGGTTTCAAGAGGTCATTAGGACACAATATTATTCTCTTCTTCAACACCGTTTGATTCCAAAACAAGTAGGTTGGTTTGTTCTTCATATCCAGGTAATCACTGCAGTAAATTTTTCATATATGGTTATGAGTATGTTTCTTATCTTGCTCCGCACATGGTTACATTGGAAGAGTTCTTACACTTGAATAAAGATTTTGCCTTTCTTTTTAGGTAGGGTAGGATAGTAAATAAAATTTGCATGTCGTTAGTTTACCTTAAAGTCTAATGCAACCTCATTTTACTTTTTGTTTTAATAAAAGAACTATGAGACACATGTTCCTATGACTTGATCTCATTGATCTCATTAGTTTATTATATTTTAGAGTGTGGTTTTTGCAAATATTTTTAGAGATCTTTGTAGGTATTTATATCACCAAGGGTAGACAATTCCAAGGAAATATAAAAGAATATTTTTTCTTCAAAACATTGCTATCCTTGAACCTTGTTGTTTGCTAAGCATCAAATGAATAATGACTTGTTGTAGTTAGCCATGTTTTTGCAAAATATTTTCATCTTCTTTTTCTCAAGGAATCTTAAGAAGTAGTTACTCTTGAAAACCTTCACCATTGTATAAGGAAGTGATACCATAACCATCAAGCTTAGAGGTCCCTCGTACAGTTTCCCAAGAAACCTGAGTAAGTAAGTAAAGTATATATATTAAAGAGTAACAAGGAGGTCTGATTAGCAGTTAGTCATGAAAATATCACAATAACTTACAAAAGAAGAAAGTGAATTGAGCCTAGAGATACCTTTCTGTTCTTTCTCAATGGTACCATCCACTGCACACTAAATATCTTGATTATATCATATCTTCAGATAGTCCATGTTCTCTTAAGTATCCCTTACATCAGGATAATCACTAAGGAATATAACGGAAATTCATCCTCTAACATAAATACCATCCCAATTGAAAAAATAAAGAAAAAGTTGTTTTCAGAGTTGTCCCCCCATACTCTTGCATAAAGAAATCTTATACTAAAATATTAAAAGATGGAGGTCTAGTATCTGAGGGTGTAAGAGGCTAACCCGTCGAGACACTGAACAGTTCTACTGGAAGTGGGTACTGGCCTGTGGTATTACTAGGTAAACCCACCAGAGTACTGAACAGGCTTGTTGACAGCGGGGCATTCTACCTAGCGAGGATGATAATCTGACAAAAAATAAATAATAAATTTAAATTTGTCCTGATGTATGGCATTACTTGTAGGAAAAACTGACATGAAGTATGTATGATTAAGCTAAGGTTAATGAACTCCATAAACTTTCCATTGGGAACTAACTCTGAGACTATCTTGAAACTCTCTTACCTACCTCTTCTTATATATATACAGGTTCTCTTATCCTATAGGTGGGGCCATCTTCTAACTGTCTAGTCAGACCAATCTGTGAAATTTATCTTTACACTTTACAAACTGTAAATCTTTGGCTATCGAGAGAACTGACTGGTTTCCTATACTTTTGATTGTGAGGTGTCACAATACTTAGGTGTGGGGGAGGGGTTCATGAGTTGATAAATGACCATTGCCTAGAGAAGCAAATCTTTGTAAAAAAAAATTGTATTATTTTCATGATACAGGTTATTACATCAGCGGACATTCTATTTTGAAGTGCTAAATCTTTTGTGTGCTATAAATTGTTGTACATATACTTAACAGACCACTTTATTGGTTCATTTTCATTACAGGTTGTTCATTGTAGGTTTTACATGACATGTTCTATGCAAGTGGATTGTGTGAGAACGATGGAAAAACAAATAATAACAGAACACTCTTAGCCTACCTCTGCTCCTATTCACTGTGTTCGTGGTCTCTGAGGAATCAATTGCCTCATCCACAAAGCTCCCAAGAGTTGGAGACCACTGGTTTAAACACCACCAGTTTCCAAGAGCAATATATAACAGGGTTTTCAAAACCGAATTTTAGAACATCTCTAGAGCTAAGGGATACTCCAAGGAGTGGATAAAAGAGGAGCTAATCAACCCTCTCATAGTAATCACTAGATTGATCACATGTGAAGGTAGATATTCCGTCTTTAAAGCCTGTCACTTTCAATTATTAGCTCACTTTCAGTTCAATAAGCCATTGAATTTTCCCTTTTACCTCTTAAAGAGTCTTGAGAAGATGTATTCCCAAGTGAGGAAGAATGTAACCAATCCCCATAACAACTTATTTCACCATGTCTTACCAAACTACTTGTCTTGGCCGAGTTGGAAAACGTGGGATGAGTTCATTTACCAATTTTCAAACCCTCATCTTACAATCAAGACTAGCAAGAAGACACTTGATCTAGGGACTGTTACTCCACCCAAACCCTCATGCTCAAGCTATTCCTTTACTGGACCAAAATTCCAAGAAACTTGTTGATACCCCTGCAGCCTCATCGGGCAAGAAGATCAAGAAGCCTATTGCTAACCCCCCTCCAAAAACAGTAAAGACCAATAAGCCTATTGCTAATTCATGGCACGAGGACATGCCATATCTTCAATATGGGGGGAGTTTCCTAAGCTAAAAGAATGCTAAGCACTGCCCATTTGTATAGCAAACCCATGAGAAGAGGAAGTAGGATTTATGTCAAAATTTTGTCATACTGTATTTTTACAATGTCTTGGGATATTATATTAGCAGTTGTTTGTATTGGTATCCTAAGTTATATACTGTTGACATCATTGTGTGTGTTATAAGCTTGTTGTGCATTTTTATTTTTATTCTATAGAAGACTGCTTATACTTAACTATTATTTGTGACAAATACAGAGTGATAACAATTGCTAAATACCTACTGCCATCTGTATTACAAGCTTATGAAAAGAGGAACAGTTGTTTGAATTGTTACAGATCGATGACAAGAAAAAAAAAATCTCATGTTCACCATGCCTACCATTACAAACCAATCCTTTTGTTAGTATTTGTCAGTTTTGTCAGTCACCAGTGATCAAATTTACTCTTTCATGTGATTGATAGGGTTATTAGGTCAAATTATTATATTTTCAAAATAAAATTTTCAAATACAATTTGACATCTCTTTGTTTTAAAATGGTAATTGGTGTGTTTAGGTGTAATTACTACTCCCTCCACTCATCCAAGGTCATAAATTTTCATCATGGTCATGTCATCATTCCTTGTCATAAATTTTTATATGATTTTCTTGGTCAAAGTTCTACTTCAAAATTGGTTTCTGAATTAAGGAAGATGAATTTTCCAAAAGTGAAAGAGGTTTTTGTGAATATTAGACCAAGAAAAAAAAACCTCATTCATTTTATGCACAGGTGTTATTACTTGAGAGAAATTCCCCAAATACAGTCGCTATAGGAGGGTTCCTGCACATTTGGACAACTTGACTTCAAGTCAATTTTTCAGAGGTTTGGAGAAGGTATTTGTAGTCCTTGATGGTTCCATTGTGTATAAGACATCATAAAATTTCCAAACATATCACTTTCATCCCAAAAATCCTTTGGGAAGGCCTCCAAAAACCTTCTCAAAGAGCACACTGCGTTTCTGCTAAGAGCACACTGCGTTTCTGTAATTTGTGAGTAACCAACTTCAAGTGAGGAATTTTGTGTTCATAAAATACCCAAAAACAATAACCTCTCTTAGTTTCTGAATATACGTTATGGTTTGGGATATATTCAATTCTCTTAGAGGCCTAGTTTTTCAGAAAATAAAACACTTTGTTTTTCCTGTTTTAGTCATGTTTTTTTTTCATGTTTTCCTAACAACTGGAAGTAAAGTTTTGAAAACCGAGAGATATTTTATCAATGACATATTAAAAAACAAAAAACTCTCTCATTTTTTACACGGGAGTTATTGTCTTGTAGTTACAGGTGTCACTTTGATACCTATTTTTTCACAAGTTCGTCAGGCCAAAATTGTTGTGCTTTTGGGAAGTCACTTTTGGAACTAATTTTGCAGAGGTAATATTGATGTTTTGCATGGTTTAAAGGATCAAGGGTATAATATACATCTCAAGGCTTCCTCACATGTCATCAACAGCCTCCAAAAAACTCCAAACCCTCCAGTTCAAACTTAGAGAGCATGAAACATCGAGTTGTCATTTACGCCATGATAACGTTGTCCTACAAGATAAGATGAATTCTCCACAGCGTTAGGTTGATGATATTACTGCCACCAATAATAGTCTCTGGATGCAATTGAAACACCACAAAAATCCTAAGTCAAAATCCCTCGGGCAAGAGGGAGAAGCTTCTAAAGCTAATCCACCCCCTCCTTCGCAAGTTTAGTCATGAAGGGAAATTTATTTTTGTTTGCAGTGGGACCTGCAAAATCTTAGGTGTGGGGGTAATGTTGGGCCCATGATATTTTCGATTTTATGATAGTAATTATATACTTTGCCGAATGTATATATGTGTTTTTCATGTTTTGAAGAAGCTTTTGAAGAGTTTTTGTGTCAAAACGCTATGATCCACACCAGGTATGCATAATTCGTGTTTTGCAATGATTTTGAGTTTAAATCAATATGTTTTTATGATCCCAAGAGACTAATTCATGTTTTGTATGTCACAAGTAAAAATCGCATCTCGTTTTTGCTTCTGGCACTCAATCTGGTACTCCATCTGGCACTTAGTCTGGTACTCCATTCGACACTCCGTCCTGCACAAAAACGATGGGCGATTTGGCGGTTATGGTATTGGTGGCCAGTGATGGGAGAATCAGAGACATGGGTTTTTCTCGTGCTCATGGCCTCTAGCTACTGAACTCTTGACAAATCGATTTGGGTTGTTATGTTGGGTGATTATTGGCTCGTCTCATTTCGGCAATTAGGGCATCTTAAATGCAATTTACTATTTTTAGAAGAGGATCGACCCTCCAGTGGTCGACCTCTCAGCCTGTAAAACTTATAAATACCACCTCATTGGTCAGACAATTGCTAAGAAGTTCAGGAATAGAGAGTTAGAGAGAAAGACAGTTTTTATTGTTATTTTGCCAGAATTATGTAAAACCTGTGTTTTTAGTTTTAATGGTGAAATCACTTTGTTGAAGTTCGTGGTGTGCATTTGAAGAGTAACCACGACTTGCTGGGGGGCCCACCAGCAGTCTGGGTAACTATTATATGAATTTTCTTGTAGATTAAGTAGCATAAATGTCGTTTTATTTTATTTCCTGTATATGAAATGTCATTTCACTTCTTTGTTATTTAATTTGTTGTTTATGATTTAATTGTTTTAATTTAGTTTTGCAGGTTATTAAGAGGAATCTTGTTAATATGCAATGACTTTGTAGATGATAGGAACAAGCTTGCAAGCTTAGAGACTAACCGTGTGTGTAGTTAGATGATAAATTAAGTTTTCTTTTATGCTGGAATAGATGATAAAAACAAAGTTTTAGAACAGATTTTTAATTCGTGATTTCTTTGACAGAGCTTCGGTGGATGGATAGTGCTGGATTTAGTTTTCAATTTTAGATTGATTATCTAATTGTGCTCAATTGCTTACTTACCTTATGTTGGAATAATATTTAAATTTCTGTTTTGTGAGTATTTTCCCTCTTTTTGCAATTTGAATTATTAAATAGAACTAGTTTAGTTTCCTTCATGCAATTTSTTTCTTAGATCTAGGTTGCAATTTCAATTTGTAGTTAATGATTGAATTCAGTTATGATCTTTCTTATATTAGTATAGAATGCATTTGAATTTCATAGATTAGAAGATAGTTTCCTTGCTTTCATAGATTAGAMGATAATTTCCTTGGTTTCATAGATTAGAAGATAGTTTTATTGTTGTTGTAGGATAGATAGTCTTCTTTCTTTGGTATATTAAAGGATAGTTTTCTTATCATAGAGATTAGTTGTTAATTGTTTTTATCATCATAATGCTTTCAATTTGGTAGATTTCCTTTTGTAAATTAGAAATAGTTGTGAAGATTAGTTTGAAAATAGAGTTCACTTGTTTCTTAGTTTAATTAGTTGTTTATTGATTAGTTTAGAAGTCATCCTACGTTAGTTAGATGTTTACTTGCTTTAATAGGTTAGTTTCTTACTTGTCTATTCTTGTTTTGATAGTGTAGTTGTTTGTCTATTTTCTTGCTTTCATAGGATAGTTGCTTATTGAATTTAAGTAGGCTAGTTGGAGGAGTTTTGTTGTTGTTATTTGCTTATTAGATGAATAGTTTGCTTTTGTTTATTTTCATGATTAAGTTAATTTGATTTAAGTAGGGTTTCCATTTGATTTCCTAGAACTATCCATCGATCCTTCATTGAAAGGTTACTTAGGGTACATAGTTTGAGTTGCTTAGTAGAGTTGGATCATTAGTAGTCTTTGCTTGAGTAGACTATCCCTTAGATAGCCACTTCTTTAGTTAGACTATACTACTACCAATCCTTCTACCTTGGCATATATTTTGCTACAACTCTAAGTTTACTTACCCCGGGTTGACAATTTAATTGAGGGTTTTTAGTGCATATAGAACACCCATAAGAGGTGATCTTTTTCCTGTCAAAAAATTTGTGAACAAAGAAATAACCTTCGAGCAAATTTAAACATTTTTCTAGGGCATCTGCATCATCTGACCTTCAAATACGGGAATATCAAAATTAAATTGTACCTTGAAAGGAAAGGTGCATCCAAAGTGGTCGCTTGATGAATATGCTCTTGGTTTTATTGGAAGGCATTGAAGGATGTGGGAAAAATTCTCCATCATTTTTTCCCTCTGTCACATGAGAACTTGCTCAAGCAACAGATTAATAGGATCTATTGCTCTGTAATTTTTCTTTTCTTATGCCATGGAGGGTTTCTTTGGCCTGTGAGAGTGATTTTCCTCAAGAGAGACAAGATCGAGACCCAACTTGCTATACTCGGACCTCGTTGGGGACATGTAATAAAAAAATGATCAAGAGCAACCTGCTCTGATACCACTGATCCAGATTATTTTCGGCACGAAATGAGAGCAGAGATATAATAAAGAAATGTACAGAGATATAGAAGATATACAATAAAATAATAGAGATATATCAGAGATATAACCATAAACACAGAGATACAATAATACACAATTTATATTAATGAGCGAAATGTACAGAACTGTAAAATACAAAGTGAATGAACTCGCTAGAATGGTGGTAGCTTATCTCTGAGAAGAGATATGACAGCTACACTCATTCACAAGAAGATGATTGTTACAATGAGACTCCAAAGACATTTTTATCATAAATAAAATCTAAAACCCTAACCTCGGAAGATGAAAAGCCAACATTTTTGTGGACCCCGTTTTAGGTAGTTTAGTGTATCAACTTCTCGGGGGTGTAACTTTGGCCTACGGTCTTTGTTTGGTGCGCACGATAGCTCGTTGGAAAGGTATCAACGAGGAGATTCATTTTTGGGGCTCAAAGAGAGACTTTGGCTTTCATTGAGGTGCCTGATCATGAAAAAACTTCATTTAGTCCCTCAAAATGGCCCCAGAAGTTTAGGAACTAAAAACCTACTAAAAATAGTAAATTGCTAGAAGAATGTTTTGAGCCAGTTGGAATAGGTGGGTGGCCACCGATATCCACCTGGATCAGTCATTTATTTTCTTAATCAAGTGTCATTTCATGTGAACAATGGTGATAAACAAGTTGATTGCTTCATGTTTAACCAATGGTCATTAGTAGGGCATTTTTCTTTCAAGTTTTCATTTTGTCTTTGCTTAGTAACATGTGTGTTGTAGTGTTTTACAGGTGCTAGTTTTCAATGATTTATAAGGGTTAATAAATTTTCAATCCTCTATGCATTATTGTGGGGTTGAAAAAATGAGTATCATTTATGCTTACCAACATATGTTTGGAAAACAAATTGGCAACATTTATGATGTCGATTGGTTAATTGAAACTAAATAAAAGGAAAAAAAATAATAGTGTTTATGTTGCTAATTTTTTTTCCAACCATGTATCAATGGATTGTTTTCAATCCTTTGTGCATTATTGGAGGATTGGTAAAAATCTAATAGCATTTTCCCACTTCAATACATATTTGGAAATAAAGATGACAACATAAACATTGTTGGTTGATACGATTTAAGAAAAAAAATTAAAAATCCGAAGGTTGCAACTATTGTCAGATTGCAATTTTAATTAAATCAATTTTATTAAAAAAAATAAATTAAATTACCTACCTCTTAGGATAGATGCCATGGTGTAAGTTGGGTAGGTAGGTGGTAAAGGGTTAGGTTGAGCTTCAATGATGGATTGAACTCAACTTGTTTACGACGTATGAAATGTGAAAACAAGTCTGCATGGCCCTTTTCTTCTTTATATATAAAAATGAGGAGCTTGATCAATCGTGTGACCCTCGATCAAGCTATTAGCATAATTTAACATTATATTTTTTTGGTTCATAACATTGCTACCTTCTTAGTGAGAACCCTTTAAAGTTCTCATTTTTTTAGGGTTGCATTTAATGGTTGTTTTTACCCCATTTCAAAAAGTGGTGTTATTGGTATCACCTATTTTTAAAGGTTAAATTACAAAATTTTGCAACCATGATCTGTAAAGTTTCAAACAAAAACCTTAAAATTGACACCCGAATAAAAAAATGGTGCTCTCAAAATCAACCCCTTTTTTTATGGTTAAAATTGCAACTTATTTGAAATTACGATCATGACAATCGATACTGTTGTGAACAAATTCTTATTTTATGATTTTGTTTGCATCAATGTCAATGTTTTAGGTCATGGTTTCAAAACCATTGCAATTTTAAGCCCCCCAAAAAAAACAAATGTTATTTATACAACCATATTTTGATTCAAAGGTTGATTTTGAAGTTTTGGTTTGCAACAATATCAGTTATCAAAATCACGATTTCAAACAAGAAATAATGTTAACCCCAAAAAAAGAGGTACTACTAATAGCACTACCTTTAAAAAGATCATATTCTCCAATATAAAATTTTAAGTTCTTACTATCAAATATTTCAATTTTAATATATTTTCTTATGTTACAAAAATTGAATAACATGAAACAAAATGTAAGATAGCTATAATATGGGAAATGAATATTTTCAATTTTATCTAAAAAATAATGTTTTAGGATATATATATATATATATATATTCAAAATTGAATAATAAATATATTTGTATTAATTCTATTGAATTAAAATATACTTTTACAAAACACAACAATATTGGAATCATGTCATCTTTATAAAATAAAAATCAACTTTGTAAATAAAATCAATGTAAATTCATATTTAACCCTTATCTAAATGATATAACTCATGCAATTTGTACATGTTAAATCTAATGTTATCACAACTTTACAATCCTTTACAACTAGTTGTCTTTATATTTAAATTTTGGCTTAGTTTTATTTTTAATTTTTCCCGTAGCATGTGTGTATGCACTAAATATTTGAGATGATTTTACTCATACACACTCATGCATATTTATTCATATATATATCTAAGCCATTCATGTTCCTCATAGGTTCTAATGGGAAATGTTTGTTACAAACTATAATTACTCTTTATTAGTCCCTATCGAAGGCATAGAGGGACTATAGTGATCGATAATTCATTGTCTTCATATTAATATGTCATTTGACTATAAATTTTTGCATTATCTCTATTGTTTGAACTAGAGAACTAAAAACATTATTTTTTATATAATAAAAAAAAACCTTATATGTCACCATCTCATTGGAGAATAGATTTGAAGTCTTATTGTCAGCTTCGACATTCTCAATGTTTTAAATGTTTAGATATCCAAAGTTTTGAGCTTCGACACTCTTTTTTAATTTTTTTTATTTTTATTGAAATGTTTACATACTGAAAGTTTTGAGCATTAACACCCTTTTTTAATTTTTTTATTATTTCTATTCTTATTGAAATGTTTACATACCAAATTTTTTTAGCATTGACACTCTTTTTGAGGTAATTGAATAGACCTGACAGCTTAAATGTTTGCATAGCACGAGGCCCTTAAATAGACCTGATAGCCTTAAATGTTTACTTAAATAGGCCTGTCACAATACATTTTTCCTCGAATTTTTTCCATACAATGTTGCAGTGAATTTGGACAATATTGTTGTCCACCGTCACTTGCATAGCCATCATATGTTTCATACTTATTCTATGCTTGGAATTCAATTTAGTCATCATTGAAGATACATATATAATTTACTGGTTCACTGGTTGTTGCTTGTTCAATGGTTTGTTGGTTCGTCAATTGCTGCTTGTTGTTGTTTGGTTCAACTTTGTAAGGTTGAGGTCCTGCACCTACAGTTGGATCTGTTGGTGCTTGCTCATTGGTTTGTTGCTTGTTGCTTGCTTTTGTTTGCTTCAAAATTGTAAGGTTGGAGTCCTGCACCCGCAGTTGGAGTTGTTTTTTCACTTTGTAGGGTTCAAGTCATGCACCCGCAATTGGACCTGCGATTCTATCGTTCATCATTGACGAGTAAGTTTCAATACCATAGTGTTATTCATATTCATTGTTTTTTGTTTGTTGTTTGTTGTTTACATTTTACAAGTAAGAATGTTTAAGTATTTATTCATATGTTTCATCATTGACGAGTAAGTAAGAATGGTCATCATATGTTTCATATTTCTTCTATGCTTGGAATGCAATTTAGTCATCATTGAAGCTACATATATTCTTTACTGGTTCACTGGTTGTTGCTTCTTCACTGGTTCGTTGGTTGTTGCTTCTTCACTGGTTCAATTTTGCAGGTTGAGGTCTTTCACCTGTAGTTGGACCTGTTCATGCATTCTCACTAGTTTGTTGCTTTTTGTCTGTTTTTGTTTGCTTCATCTTTGCAAGGTTGGGGTCCTGCACCGACAGTTGGAGCTATTTTTTTTACTTTGAGGGTTCAAGTCCTGCACCCGCAATTGGGCCTGTGATTATGCCGTTCATCATTGACGAGTAAGTTTCAATACCATAGTTTCATTCGTATTCGGTGTTTACTGTTTACTGTTTGCAGTTTGCAAGTAAGAATGTTTAAGTACTTATTCATCATTCTTATCTTGCAGACTTTCCATAGAGGTTGGCATATCTTTTCCTCCCGCTCTTAAATTTTCCTCCAATTTTTCCCCAAACTCTGCACCATGTGCATGCCAATGTCGTTTGCACAACTTCCACTGTCATTTTTTCTAGCATTACAAATCTCAGTCCTTTTCTGTATGTGACGAAGTGGAAATCTAACTCTTCAATTGAATAAGGAAATTATTTAGCCTTCCCACCTTTCCCTCGATGATATTCCCACCTTGCCTAGGAATGAGTACCTACCTATCCCCTAAGGGAATCGAACACGTGTATTTCACATGAAAAGATGATGTCAATCTTGTTGACTTTGCAGGATGTTCTTGTAGAAGAAAACTTCAGGTAGGTGTAGAAAGGCTAGGTATGGTACAACAGTAACCAAGCTGCAACAAAATTGCACACCATTTCCAGGCATTATCCATCTTTGTCGGTGACATATTTCAGTAAGTTATAAAGAAAAAGTTCCAGGACCTGGAATGAAAATCCTGGGTAGTTTTAGGACCTGTTATTCCACTTTGCAGGGTTGAAATCCTACACTCGCAATTGGACCTGCGATTTTTTCGTTCATCATTGACGAGTAAGTTTCAATACCATAGTTTCATTCATATGTGTTCTTTACTGTTTATGATTTACAGTTTGAAAATAAGAATGATTTTGTATTTATTAATCACTCATATGCTGTAGACTTTCCATAGAGGTTGGCATATCTTTCCCTACTGCTCTTAAATATTTCTCCAAACTCTTAACCATATGTATGCCAATGTTGTGTGCACAACTTCGGTTGTCATTTTCTCTAGCATTACAAATCCCGGTCCTTTACCTTATGTGATGAAGTGGAGATATAATGCCTCAATTGAATAAGGAAATTCTTTATCCTTCGCACCATTCCCTCGATGATATTCCCACCTTGGCCGGGAATGAGTACCTACATGCCTTTGCAAAATGTTATTGTAGAAGAAAAGGATGTTGAGATGGTGCTAGAAAGAGTAGTTTTTCGTGGATTGCAAATTGGAATATTCAATCTCTATGTCGTTCTGCGTGCAACATTTCCAACATAATGAATGTTTTTTTTCAAATGCATTATACCATTTACATCTGAACAAAACCATTATCATTCTAGTAGAATTCAGTGTTGACATGCTACAAAATAGTGCCATAACAAAAGAATTGGAAAACTACATGTGCAATTGCAATCTCCCCTTTATTTTGGTTAAGATAAAGCATGTACAAAATGCACTTATTGACCATGTATGGTCAAATGTGCCCATATCACAATACACCCTCTTTATCTTATACACAAACTGGTCTGACCATGATAGAATTTGTCTTGTACTTGAATTATGAAATACACATCAAACATATTACAAAATCATATTTCCATGTCTCAAAGCATATCTAGATACTTTGTTCCACAAAACCAAATCATTCAGCTAGGATCGTCCAACTTCTTAATATTTTTTGGCTTGTAATATATTTTGGCCAAGAAAAATTCTATATAACCACAACCATGGATCAAGAAAAACAAAGGTTCATGCTTCTAACTCTATCTTTTATTCTATTACTTTGATTCTCATTTATTGTATGTACATATTACTTGTTTTCCCTTACATACCAGATTGCATTCATGTTCATTGTATTTTTTGTGTTCCCACATTGAAACAAACAAAATAACTGGAGAAGTCGAAGGACTCTTAACCACAAATGTAGAAGAGGAGATACAAAGGTGCATGCTTCTACTCTTATTTCATATTCCATTGTTTTGTATTTCATTTATTGTATGTATATTTATTCTAGTGCTTTGCACCTAATTTATTGTATGTAGATACTACATAACTTATCTTCATTTCAACTATATTTTTTGTGTTGCTACATTGAAATAAATAGAATTGCATTTATTTTTTTACATGTCTTTCTACATACCAACTTACCTTCATGTCCATTGTATTTTTTGCATTACTACATTGAAAAAAACAAATTAGTTGGACAAGAGGATGAAATCTTATATGCCACAGTAGAGGAAGCTAAAGTACAATATTCGAAAAGGTATATCAATTGTGATAGTAAATAAAACACACAAAACAAGTAGGTGGATAAAATACTGGACTAGAAAACAATGATTTGGAAACAACATGCCTTTGTTGAGACTTCGCGCTTCCAAAAATTGCCCTCCCCTTTTCTATTTTCCCACTCTCTATTATCCCTTTTTTCCCCCTATTCTATACTTAACTGAATTCCCCTTTCTTTTTCCCCTCTACTTTCCCTCTCTAGTTACTTGACTTAGTCGTTTGTTTTTCGAAAATTTCTAGGTTTGCCGGTTGGAAAACTCATGGGTTCACATTTATACTCATGCTTTTATATCACGAGTCTGACTGACTGCTTCCACATTCCATACTTAGCCACTTTTTCGATCGCAGGTTCTTGGGCTGGTGGGCTCAAAATTATTCTTCTCTTGTTTTGTTTCCTGCAAACAGCACCCAGAGTTCCACGATATACAAATTGACAATCAGACTCCCGAGTTGGAAGGCTCAAGATTGCCTTTCTATTCTTCTGTGACCTACAAACAGATTTTGGAGTTCTGCGATATACATATTGACCGTCGGACTCCCCCATCATGCCATGTTCTATGTTACACATTTTTGCACTCAAGATTTCCAAGACATACAATTTGACTATCGGGTCCTCACGTTTCCTAAGTATCCCTTGACACCCTATTTCATACTCCATCCCCTTCGAGCCTGTATGTGACATCTAGAACAATTATGAACAATATACAATGCATATTCTTATTTATTCGTTATGATGTTCATGTACACATGCTTGCATCAGAAAAAGTTGGATGAGTGACATGGGCATGAGTAGTCAATCATCGTAAACATCAACAGAACCACAAGGCCAAAGGTAAAGATTCATACATTGTGTTCTTGCTATGTTTACCAAACAAATATACTGAGTTATTTATTCATCTATTCCATGATAAATATGTTGATGTCATCTGCGACACATGCTTTGCAGTTCATAAGAAGTATCGACGAGCGCAAGTGAAACGCCCAACATAGTTCAAGCTCCGCAAACTAAGAGGTATGGCTACAAAACTATGGCCTGCATACTTCATCCAAATTGTGCATCTACTTGTACATTTATGCCAAAAAAAAAATAATACAGACTGCCATTCACATTACTTTTTTGTTCAAAAAATGTCACCAGGTCTAAACTTATAACACCCAATATACTATCGATAGAAGGCTTGAAAAACCATCGAACTAGACAAGTGTTCGTCGGGGACATAATGGTCATGTATAGCACCTACTTAGACAAGGAAAAAAAAACTAGATGCATTGTGTGTGCTGACATGATAAAAAATAAAGCCATGATGACAGTCACACTGACTATCCCTACACAACTTGTACAGAAACAAGCAGAAAAGATCTTGCTAGGTAATGGAATATCCATTGCAAATTTTAATATATTGTCAAAAATAGTATATGACCATGGTGATTTTGATCAGATTATATCGCTCAATGAAACAAGTATTGTGGAAAAATTCCCCACAATTTGTTCTTAATAATGTTTCGTACCAGACACAACAATCAACCAACTTGCACAGAGAAACGACACTCACCCAATTGGAACCATTGGTGCAGTTGTCACACTCGCGAGAAAAGTTGGCTCACAGCACATTCTCCATATAAAATATGGAGAGTTAGACAACGACAAGAAAATGGTATTGTTCTCCATATCTAGTTTTGTCCTTTATTTCACATGCTCGTATATCTCAGTTATGTTACACAACTATTACACTATTCCATGTTGCAGTTGCAATTGTTCGACACCTATTCAAATTTATTTTCCTCAATGGAACAACAATTGCATAAAGGGAAATTTCCACTTATGCTCTTCAAAAATATAACAAAGAAAAGAGATGTTAAAGAAAGGATCTTTCGTACAACCCAAGAAACATTTGTAACAAAATTGTGAACAAACATAGTATAGGATCTCAGGAAACTAACTAGCTTGACAACTGTTGTGCATATACATCTCCAATTCCATCCACACTTTGCTCATAAAAATTTCCTTGAACAATTTTCTGCATATTTTTTGTTGTACACGTGTATATTATATTGTTCAATATATTAACTACTATGCTCACGTGCACAGGTTGAGAGTGTTTTGGTTGCAGTGAATGTGTACTTGACCCCCTTCAAGCATGTATGTGCCAAATTCAACTCTCCTTATTATGCCTCTGCTTTCATAAATGATGTCACAATTGATTGCCTACGATGCAGTAAAAAATTCCCTTACATATATAAACATTGCATCAATGATGTCATATGAACCCTCAACAACACAATTGTACATTGTACAATTAGACAACCTATATTACAATATGTGTTTCCTCGGTTATCAGAATTTCCGTATGAAGTATACCTACAGAAAAAGGAAAATAGTGTCTACATGTTACGTGACTTTCGTGTCCATAGAAAATCTACATTAAATGAGGAAAATGCCATACTGCATATCGTCTTAACCAAAAAAAAAAATATCATATCAAGCGTCGACAAGAAATGAAACAATCTCATATGTATATGCCCATGCTACCCGATGAGGATATGAATATATTTTTACAGTGCCATGACAAATTGAATTGGAAGCACATAAGATTGTTCAGTCCAGGAATGAAAATCATGAGGACAGACCTCATACAAAGTATCCAACTGTGAAGAAATCAGGTACATCCTTTGAGACATCAAAATGGCTTGCTCCTGTGAACGGAACCATCAGACATTTTCAATAATATTGCAAATTTAGCATTGTTCAAACTCCATTAAGTTAAATGCTGACACTCTTTTCCAAAACTAGTAATGTTAAAACATTGTCAGGTCAACATGATCTTGGTTCATAGTACTATTAGAAGCAAATGTTCATAGTGATATTGGTTCATAGTAATATAGTAATCGAAAAAATTCTTGGTGCCCATTTTGGGATTTGGTTATAGATGGGATACAATGACCAATCTCAGTTGATTTTTTCATGTCTTGTGTTTGGCAGACTTTTGTTCATGTGCTTGCGTACTATAGTTCAAGGTTCTCATGGGCCTAGTTTTTTGAATTATGGTTGGATGATAGATTTAGGATCTTAGTAGTTTTTATATGATCTTATAGAATATACAAGAAGACCTGCTTGCTTGCTTTGATGTAAGATTTGTGAAGAGAATGTAATATGTAGTTCATTTAGCACTTTTACTTGATCGATGAAATTACCAAAATTCTTCTTCTGAAATATTTTGAAATAAAAGGATATATGCTAGGTGAAGTCCAATGAGGCTATGATATCAACCACAAAAAATTCAAATTCAAATTAAATTAGTTGTTATACTTATGGTGAGTTAGCGATACAATAATTTTACTTGAACAACCCTCAATTGATTTTTCTATATAATTTTTCAGTGCTTCTCTTATGAAAACACATGCTTTGGAAAGTATAACTATGGCTCACTTTCTCTATTCCTTGATTGAAGGGTGTTCACATGTATAATGCACTTCATAGTCACTGTTAAAACCATCGTAGGAGTTTTAAGACTAATTAAAGCTTGAGAATTCCACTTTATTTTTCCCCTCTACTTTCCCTTTCAAGTTATACTTAGTCATTTTTGAGAAAATGACTAAGTGCATGGTTGTGAATTCAGCGTTCAAATTTCGATGCTTTTATATCCGCGAGTCGACCAGAAACACCACTAACAGGCAACTTTTTTGATCATGAGTTCCCCGCTAGGGGGGCTCAACATTGCACTTCCATTGTTGAACTTCCCAATATATAAATTGACGCCATTAGTCACTTCCTCTACTTTCCCTTTTTGGTTTGTAGTCATTTTCTGAATATGTCTCGTGGCATATCACAAGTCGGAAGTAGGCCGGCTTCCCCGGTTCCATAGTGGCCACTTTTTTTCCATCGTCGGTTCACGGGTAGGCTTTCTCAACATTATTGGCTTCCATTGTTCCGACCTATGAAGCAACACCCGGAGGAGTTTCACGATATATAAATTGATCGTCAAAGTCCGTCATCATGCCTTGTTATGTGTTACACATTTTCGGTGAAAGAGTTTGGAGACATGGTGACCATCGGCCCCTCACGTTTCCTAAGTATAACTTATGACCCTTTTTTGAAGCTTGGTATTTGCTTTCCATACTTCTCCATTTCTTGGAAGGAATCTCTTTCGAGATTCGTCCGGGTTGGGTTCATAGAATGTCAATCCTTAATCTCTCTTTACCATCCTACCACCTTGCACTTCTTTCTAGATATGCAATTATTAATCTTTAATGCTAACAACTCATCATGCAAGAACCATAAATATTGTCATTAATGTATGAAAGGTTGGAGGATATCTTCCATTAATACAAATTAAACAAAGATTGTGGAGGGTTATATTATACCTACCAAGTTTTCATTTCAAGCATCATGGAATATATTCCGTGTCATACGGTTGGTGGCTTCATGAAATCTCAATTCTTTATCTCTCTTGTTGTCCCACCACCAGCCACCTTTCTAAAGTATAAAATTAGTAAAAGCACTAATTGTAACAACTCATTATGCAGGAATGGTAGAAATTGTCATTAATCATCAAAATCCTCTGAGATCTCCCATTCGATCGCATTAAACCAAGATTTGTGGGGGTTATATTATCGCCGAGTGTTCATTTCAAACATCATCACGGATAAAACGGACGTTCTCATCAACTTATGGCGACAATTCGATGGCGGAGTTATGTCAGGATATGATAAGCACCCTCGGGCATGATGACGAGGAAGTTTTAGTGGTCGAGAATATTCTTACTACTTGTCCTTTTAAGCCCAGAAGGAATAAAGGAGATGGTCCCTTGGTGCACTAAGAGATATATTTCAAGCCAAATAATTCCATTGCAACCCTGGCTGGTCAGAGAACCTGCCTAGTTGTATTCATGGTTGTCATAGAAGTTTATGTCATGAATTCTGAGCAGGAAGAATATGATATGATGGGCGGTGATATGGAGATGGATGATGGAAATGCATATGTTGTTCCCACTCATGTGTCCAAATTGAAATCCACCATAACATGGGGCACTTCTCGGCTCGACGATGACGACCCTGACAATACCAAAGGAAGGGGTTTCGGAAAATAAATCGATGTTGAACGCAATAGTTTCTTTGCAGATCGAGAGTTTGAGTCTCTTGACTCGAATGGAGGTCCTCACCCTCAGGGATGTATCCTTTCCTTCCATTTTAGGGTTTTGGATTGATTTTGATTTGTCCACAGTGCATGTTGTGTCCACGAAGTCTTTGGCGTGGGGAGATGGTCTCTTGGTGGGGTGAGGAGATATTTCAAGAAAAAAAATTATTCAATTATGGGACCACTCTCTTATTATCTGGATATACAATTAACATCCTAGGGAATGAGGACCATAAATCCCAGTAGTTGCCAAGGCATGTTACTACTCATCCCCTTCTTGGAAGATGTTGGACCTGGAATTAGGGTTGTGTCCACGGAGGTATTTGCACATGGGAGGTGGTCTTGGTGCCTTCGCCCAAAATGAATTAATTTGAACCTCTATAATTTCTCATGCAGGATGTATCCCTGAAGTCTTTGGCTCTAAGAAGGTGGTCTATTAGTTAGCGTAGAGACCTGTTTGAAGCCAAAAAATTATTCCATTGCAGAACCACTCTCATGCTTCTTTGTCACCTCAAGTTTTCAGCAAGATGTTTGAGATTTATGCAATAACATTGACCTTCCGAGGAGAATATTGCAAGGATTTCCTTAAAAAAAGGCATAATAATCAATTTTGTATGCATGTGTTGGAGAAGAGCTTCGATTCACTATGTTGTGGTACTAGATGAACAACATAAGAGTAGCATGCATATGTTTTTGTAACTCCTCTACGTATTTATGAAAAATATGTTGATGCTCGATTACCAAGAACTTCGATCCAATGTCTATGGATATGTCCATATTATATATTTACTAATGCGTGTCTTGGAGGTATATTGTTTGGTTGGGATTCTTTGTTGGATTTAACAACTCTTCTTGTTTGCATGGTTCGGTAGTCTCATAATTCTTAAATATTATATTGACTCAAGTAATTTGATCAAATATGAAGCATTGAACAATTATATGAAAATGCATTATGTCGATCACATGAGGCTTCTATGGAAACATAAATGAATTTCACATAATTTCAAACCAACATTCAATTCCATTTTTAATGTAGATAGAACATAGAAAAACTAATTCACGATGCGGGAGTTGGGGCCCCACTCAAGAAGTTTCATTCTCATATCAACCTTGTTGAGCGAACGATTCATTATTTCCCTCTCCCTTCCTTGATTCCTTCACTCGAAAGGAAACATATTATTGGTTGTCCATCCCTTGGCCTCTATTTGAGAACTTTTACTTTATTAATGAAATTACCAAATTTCTTCTAGCCGCCAAATATTTTGAAAAAAATGATATATGCTAGTTGAAATCAAACGGGGCTATGAAATCAACCACAAAATTAAAATCCAAGTTCGTCGTTGTTATTCTTACGGTCAAGTTGGCCAGTCTGATAAGTTTATTTCCTAGATAATGCAATTATTAGCTTTTAATTCCTAACAACTCATCATGCGAGGAAATTTATTTTAAATAATATTTCAAGGCATTAACAATGTATCCAAAACACAATTACTCCCACGAGGGTTGCAATAAAAGAATCTTTAAACAAAGCATTGGCTGACGCACACTAGTCGCCTGAAATGACCAATAATAAAATCTACGAAATCGACCTCTCTATTATCAAATCAACAAAGATGAATATTATGGGATGGCAATAATTTTTTTGTGTGTGAGGGGAGTGAATTGGAAAAAACTTATTATACTTTTTTTTAAGGCCTTATCATGGTAAGAATTCAAACTTATCCTAACCCATTATCTAGGAAATCAAACATCCCATTAAGCAATAAATCAAATATACATAGTTATAGCCAAAATCAAGTTATAGTTTATATTTGCATTTTATCACACCCTTTTTAATGATACAAGCCTAATGAAGCGGTGGATAATATTGGACTAGAAAATGATAGTTTTGCAACAATGGGGCTTGTTTGAGACCAATTAGCTATCGAAAATTTCCTCCACTTTTCTATTTTCCCACTCATCCCCTTCTTTTTCCTCTTCTAAACTTATTCGAGATTCCCTTTCTTTTTCCCCTCTACTCTCTTTCTAGTTACTTGGTCCTTTTCGAAAATGTCTAACTATCTTGGTTAGCGGACTCATGGGTTCCTATTTCCACTCATGCTTTTATATCACAACTCACGATCGTGCAGCTTCCCATTCCATGCCAGCCACTTTTATCCGCAGTTCGAGGCGGTAGACTCTAGTGCACTTCCATTGTTAAAGTGACCTACAAAACAACACACGGACTTCTATAATATACAAAATTGATTTCCAAACTCCACATATCCCTCTTCATTATTTATACATTTTGCACTCAAAATTTTCAAGACATCAATTCGAGCGTCAGACCTCGCGTCTCTTGAGGATCTCTTGTCACCCTATTTTGAATCTCGTTCGACCTCTTTCCATTCTTGGCCATTTCTTGGAATCTCTTTCACATATCATCGGGCTGGAGGGTTCACGAAATCTCCAATTCTAATCGGTGTTTCATGTGCATACCTTAGCACTTCTTTCCAAGTATGCAATAAGTAGGTTTAATGTTAATATCTCATCATGCAACAAGCTGTAAATATTGTCATTAATGATAAAAAGGCTCGAGGATACACTCACGCTGACTATCCCTACACAACTTGTCGAGAAACATTTGTGAGAAAATATCTTGTCGAGGGTAATGGGATATCTATTACAAATTTCAATATATTAGTGAAAACAAGTCGACTATAGTTTCCACTTATTCCATACTTAGCCACTTTTTTGATTAGCGGTTTCCTAGACGAGAGAATGTATATTATTGCCGCTTCCATTGATGCACGACACGCAAACGTGCGGTTAGTGATATACCGGTGTTAGTAGACACCCATCCATTTCCCTCTTCTTTGTTACGCGTTTTACTCAACTTAAAGAGACTTCTGATTTGACTGTCAGGCCCTCACCTCTCCTAATAATCCCTTGTAATCCTATTTTGAGATCTCGATAGCCACTTTCCGTGCTTATCCATTCCTTAAGGCTAATAACCATGTCACGCCGCCGCGCTAACACCACAAATATGAAATTGAAGTAATATTTAATGCTAACAACTCATCATGCAAGAGCAGTAAAGATTGTCATTAATGGCCGAAGGCTCAAGGATATCTCCTATTAATATGAATTAAACCAACTATTTTGGAGGGTTATATTATCCCTTCAAGTGTTTCATTTCAAACATCATGGAATGTCTAAATGTCTTGATTAACGGACTCCGCGGGTTCCGCATTTCCACTCATGCTTTTTATATTGCGACTCCGTGGGAAAGCCCCATTCGATGCTTAGCCACTTTTTAGATCATGGATTCCCAGGCAGGCGGGGCTCTAGATTTCACTTCCATTGTTGCATGACCTACAAACAACACCCGAAGTTGGTGATATAAAATTGACCACGGACTCCCACATCATCCCCTCTTCGTGTTACACATTATGCACTAAAAATTTTCGAGACTACCGATTTGATCGTGAGGGCCCTCCGTCTCCACGAGGATCCTTGTCACCCTATTTTGAAGCGATGGAATTAAACCAATACCGGACATTTATTGGAAGCTCTTTCATGGATCGTCGGGTTAGCGGGTTCCGCGAAATATCCAATTCTAATCATTGTTCCCCATGCGCCACCTTAGCGCCTTCTTTCCAAATTATCGCGATTAGTAAAAGGTTTAATCTTGAAACATATCATCGCTTAAGAACAACCGTAAATATTTCATTAATGAGCTAAAGGCTCGAGGAGATAGTCCGCTTGACTATCCCTACACAACTTGTCTAGAAACATGCGAGAAAAGATAACTCCATGTAATGGGATATCATTACAAATTTCAATATATGTAATGGGATATCCATTACAAATTTCAATATATTAGTGAAAATGAGTCTGACCGACTGTTTCCCTATTCCATACTTAGCCACCTTTTCGATTATGGGTTCCTAGATAGGCAGGCTCAATATTGCGCTTCCATTTTTCCATGACCTACAAACAACACCCAGAGTTCTACGATATACAAATTGAGCACTGGACTGCCCCATCTTGCCCTCTTTCGTGTTACACATTTTCACTCAAAACTTCTGAGACATACAATTTGATCGTCAGTCCCTCACCTCCTGAGTATCCCTTGTAACCCTATTTTGAAGCCTGACCGACCACTTACCATACTTAGTCATTCCTTAATTGCTCTTCCCCATCCCTACCACCTTCACACTTATTTCTAAATATGCAATTAGTAAGATTTAATGCTAACAGTTCATCATGCAAGAACCGCAAAGATTGTCATCAATGAGTGAAATGCTCGACGAGATCTCCCATTAATACGCATTAAACCAATATTTGTGGAGGATTATATTATCCCTTCCGAGTTTTCATTTCAAACATCATGGAATGTCTTTCGCGGCTCGTCGGGTTGGCGGGTTCATGAAATCTCCAATCCTTAATTGCTCTTTGTCGTCCCCACCGCCTTCACACTTATTTCTAAGTATGCAATTACTAAGATTTAATGCTAACAACTCATCATGCAGGAATCGTAGAGATTGTCATTAATGAGAGAAAGGCTTGAGGAGATCTCCCATTCACGTGCATTAGACCAAGATTTGTGGATGGTTATAGTATCCCTTCTGAGTGTTCATTTCAAACATCGTCTGGAGAAAATAGATGTTCTCGTCAACTTATGGAACCAGATCAATAGTAGTTCTATGGAGATACAGTGAACATCTTTGAGCGTGAGTACCAGAACTTCTAGTGGTCTAGGGCATATTCTTACTACTCATCCCCTTTCGCCCAAAATGATGTAATTTGGACATCTGGAATTTCTCGTGTAGGTTGTGTCCCTGAAGTCTTTGATTGTAAGGAGGTGGTCTCTTAGTGCGCCAAGAAATATATGTCAAGACAAATAAGTATTCCACTGTGGTACCACTCTCCTTTTTCTTTGTCACCTCAGGTCTTCTGCAAGATGTTGAGATTGTTGGAGCCAACATTGACCTTTAGAGGAGAAGACTGCAAGGAGTTCCTAAAAAAGCATGACAACGGGTTGGACCTCTTACCCGAGTTCCTAGAATACCCGACGACAATAACTGAAGATATCACAAGGTTGCAGGTTATTTCGTTTAGAAATCCATTATGGGAAATTGCCTAGTTGTTTACAAGAAAAACGGGACAAGGATCCACAAGAAGCATTTCCTGCATGATTCTTTATATTTTGTATTTCACGGTCAAGGAACAATCCATTTTTTATTGGGGGAAGCTAATTTCCATTGCAATATGTTCCCAATTGTCATGATTCAAACAACAGAAGACATTTTATATGTCATCCTACTTGGTTTTTGTGATAGCGCATTGTTGTCTGATTCCAAAATTGTCTGTGTCCAAGAAGGTAAATTGTGAATTCAACCCAATAACCTTCTAGTACCATGCCTTGTGGAGGCACAAGGCCTCCCATTGTTTTTATGAGGTTTTTAATGACTTTGTCTCAGTTTTCAAAGATTTGTTGTTAGGAAAGGATGATCCCCGGATGTCTGACTAGGAAACCAAGTTTTTGGATAGGAAGGGGACACTTGAAACAATGGATAATTACAGTGTAATAATTATTTTTGGCTCCAAGGAAAATCCTACTTTCCTTCCATGTCACATTACGGACATTATGTTTGTTACAAAAATTGCAAGGAAATACAACTATTGGTTGCATTTTTTCCATGAGAAGGGAAAAAAGAAGTTCATTCCTCTTCCTTGGAAAGTCAGGGACTTCATGTTCAGGAACATCAATAAGATTGATGAATTTGCAGGCCATTTCAACAACTTGAACCTAATATATGTTGAAAGGATAAGAGGCTTCAACTATAATGGGATTTTTGTAGAACATTTACTAGCAGTTGGCTTCAACAATTCTTTTATCCATACACACCTGAACGAAGACAAAGAAAATGAAGAAAACACACCTGCTTCTGACGTTGGTGACCTAGAGACATTGCAAAGAACCAATGAATTGCACACACAACAAGGAAAAGGCCTCGGTGAGAAGTGTTTCCAATCCCCATTTGCCACTCCCAAGAGTAAAAAATCCTGGAGCATCGCTCCAATGGCCCACTCCATTAAGAAAGAAACCCAGAATTATTCAAATGGAGGAGGAGATAAGAACCCTCCTCGGGGTAAAATTTATAGTTCTCACAAGCTTCCCATGAGGAAGAAGAGAAAAACTGTTGTGGAACAAATAGAAGAGCCTGGAACTGAAAGTGAAGACATGGAACTTGAGACTGATATGGATAGCATATTCCATGACATTGATCATCCCTGGGACACGATCCACCATAATCCATTAATGGAAATAGTTGAGACCAATATTTTTGACGAAGATGAATCCTTCGTATTCCATGGCATTGTTTTTTATATCAAATCTAAAAATTTAATTATTGAAAAGAGAGATGTAAGAAATAAGAAAGGGAAATCTCGTTCAAAGATTCACCTTAGGAACATGAAGTCGTCCCAAATCTCTCGAATTCACCGAGAAACCAGATATGCTCTTGATGATTCCATTGGAGGAATTGAGGTGGAGAATGCTAGACTGAAGGACAAAATCAAGGAATTGGGGGAATCTTTGATTCCTATCCCATTTCTTTCCAATCCTTTAGCAATAACCATGCCGACCACCCCTATAGACAAGTTAAAAGGATCCTCCAGCCTCCTCACATCATGTAGAGGCTATGTGGAGAAGAATATCAAGAAAATAATGGAGCTAATTACTCAAGTCTGGGAAACATCAAAAGTTCTAGATTCCTTTGGAACGAGGGCACATGCCTTGCAGGAACATTTGCAGGAAGATTTAAAAAATGAAGAAGGTCTCTATCTAGAGACGGTCCTCCCTTTTGGCATCAATGTGACCAACATGACAGAAAAGAGAAGAAGAGAGGAAGATCTCCCCTCCCCAAACTGGATCAAGCAATTAAATGCATGCTAGAAAGATAAAGTTAATAACCTACATCTCATTGTCCAATCATGTCAACAAGCCATATCAAAGAAAGAATAATTATTCAAAACGCTGACTGAAATAGACTTAGCCAGAAGTACCAACGAGATCCAAGACCCCAACTTAATCCTCAACTCCTTGTCCTTAACAAAGCAAGCCTTCGACGAACAAGTTGATATTTTTAAGGGGTTGTTTTTAGAAAAGTTTTATGACATCTTTGAATATGGTGAAGATGATGTGGACAACTGGCTAGTGGACTATTCGGTACAAAATGAACAAATTGAACAGGCTCTGCGTAATATTTCTATCGATCTAAGGAAATTAGAAAGCGATCTTTTCAAGATAAAAATCTGGCATGAGATCAACATGGACCCCATGAGAAGCTACATTGAATAATAGATCCAAAGGGAAATCGAAAATCTCACTAATGAAGGGAAACAAGCGGTTGGCACGATTCCAGCAACCGTTGACGAGAGCAATAAAACAACATCAACAAGCAAATAACAAAGGGGGAGAGAGATACCATCATAGTAAGTCTATATTGATCACATCATTCTTTCTTTATCAATCCAGTTGTTCCACCTCTTTAAATAGAAATGTCTAACCAAAGACCGATAACTTCCAATTTCTTTTTTTCCGGTCTTGATCTCTACCATCACCCACTTCTTCTTTCTACAGTCCTATTTCTTGTACTTATTTATTTTATGGTCCATGGGAGCCCCAATCCTAGTCTATATGAAAAATGCATTTAAATTTCGAGGAACATGTAACGAACATTATTATTTTTTGATAAATTTCAAAGAAAACTACTTCGGGAACAATCTTGACGGTATTTTGTAACCATGTTTTCAAAATGAAAAGCTAGTTCTCTTTATGCATGTCGGTCATCTTCTTTTATTTTTATGTCAGGAATTTTTTTTTATTTAATCTGAATGTTTAATGTGTGTGATTCCTGGTACTATTTTCCAGGAACCTTTATTTCAAAAAACAAAAAAAAACATTTTCTATCATTTTGTATTGCTTTAAAGTCATTATGAAGAAAATTCTCTAAGTCCCACATTTGAACTATACACGCCCCAGGAAAAACTTAAAGAGGAGTACCACATATATAAAAAAATGCAGTAGGATTGACATCCTCATTAGGTTTTTTTTTTTGGTTCTAATGGATTCAAGGGTCAACAAACTTGTAAATACATCTGCAAGAATATCCGCAAAAATAGAAACATTCAAAAAAAATTATCATTTCCAAAAAAGCAATTAGGTGGAAAGACATTTTAAAAATATACCAGTTGGTACTATACTGAACTGTCATAGGCATCTTAGAAATATTTATGTTCTTACAAATATCTCAGTTGTATAGGCATGTTACAAATATGCCCTCTTCCTGGAGAGAAATTGCAGATCAACATCTGCAAAGTGGGCTTGTTGTCACAAACAAAAGTTCCAGGAAAAGGCCATCTTCCTCTATCTCGACACATTATTTTCACACAGTTTACATTAACTTCAATGAGATGAAAACTCGTGAAAATAAGCAATCGTGTTAGGTGTGTGTTAATATATAGAAAAAACTAGCAAACACAGAGGTCACACAAGAATATCAAAGAATCTTCGACACTGAACACATTTTCAAAAAAATATATATTGGTTTCTTTGCCACTACATATAACTTTATTTATCCTATTAAAAATTAAAGAAGTGAGTATGAAGATTTAAATGAACTCCATAAATACATTAAAGGTATAAAACCTACAAGGTAGGAACGAAAATTTCGAACATGGAAAGTCAGACTCCAACAATATATCAAGTTACATGTGATGGGTATATCTGTGTTTTTTTAGTAGTTATCTGTTGTACAACTGGTAATAGGAAAAATTAAAGAATCTTACTAAGAAAATAAAATCAAGATGGATTATGCAAAACAAAGTATAATTAGAATGAGAATACTTAAAAAAACTAAATGGTTTCAATGCCAGAATTTCTCTAGGAGATTAACGCTCTAGCGCCTTCTCTTTCTGAAATGAATGTGAGCCATTGATCAGTTTCCACTCTTCCATCTGGGCGACCCTAGTACTTTAGCATCCCTCCTAAATTTTTACCGACTTGCCAATTTTAGAACTCCCCTGGCCATATTTAGCGATGGAACACATTTCTCACAAAGTGACTTTCTCGCTAATTACTTGTTGACCCGATATTAATATGATATTATCATTAACTAATTCGGAAATTAGGGACTCCGGCTCTTCGGGGCTATGGGCTTCATGGGAAATGTGTATGTTCTGGAAGGAAAACTCTTGAAGTGACATTCTCCCGGGGTCATGTAGCAACCTAACATCTTATGGTTTTTGTGTCGCGCAGTGTCACGTGTCTTTTTTTCATGGATACAATATGTACCTCCTCATGCTTGCCATGTGTTCGCGATAGTTTCCATTTCTCTCCGATAATTTGGGCTTCTCATTCTCCCATGGTCCCCCCATACCTATGCATTTATTCCCATTCCAACCCGACAGGGACTACGCTGCCATGCAACACTTGTTCATTAAGTTGTTATCTTTTAAAATATAGATAGTAGAGTTGTTATGTTTTAAAATAGAGATAGTAGAGTTGTTATGTTTTAAAATATAGAAAGTAGAGTTGTTATTGATAGTAATTTTAAACATATTTATTTATATTTAATTTTTCGAATATAAAAAATAAAAATAAATTTTTTTTACAGCAAACTAATAAACTATTTATTGTTTTTCTTAAAGTGTAATAAATTAAAATTGGTTTTAATGGTCGATAGCTACCACCACCATCATAATTATTAACAATTAGTAGTATATATTATTATAAATTTTATATATTTTTATTAATGGTTTATAAAATAGTAGATATTATATTAGTGGTTTTGTTGGATAGTTGGTTTGGACAGTTGGTCGTTATCTATGTCAACCCTTGTAGAGGTCCAGAGATGTGGATAAGATTGTTGGATAGTTGATTGAAATTTGTGTGATCAAGATTGATGGTGAGTTAGTTGGGTGCATTTGATGTAGCCTGCATGTAGCCCGGAAGGTGTGGTTATGGGACCCAAAGTTGGTTGTGTTTATGAACATGAAGGAAAATTTAATTGCATGTGAGACTATCGTATATGGATAGTGCATGTCGTGTCATTTCCAGTGATATGTGGTACATCATGTGGTTCCTCACAATTAGGGAGATATGGCCTTGTGAAGATGGAAGACCCTCAAATAATCATCTAGAAGTTCCTAGAAGGTCAACAAAGAAGTCAATTATTCTAGAATCTCCTAGAAAGTCATCAAGAAGGTTGCTAGTGAAAGTGGTTGCAACTAGAAGTTAATTATGGGTAAAGTTGTTGCAAAAGAAAATAATTAAAAATAAATTAGTTGCAACAAGGAATTGTGAGCTTATTAATTATGGGTAAAAGTGGTTGCAACAAGAAAGTGGGTTAGCCCTAAAAGAAATAAGATGGGTAAAATAGTTACAAGATGGCCCCTAAAGGAAGGCACTTGAAAAGTATAAATAAGAGATCAGGAGACTCCCATTACCACTTATTGAGAACATTGAATATCTATCTAGAGAATTTGTTATGGCCTATTTTTGGTCTTTTGGTAAAGGCGAGTTATTGCAGAAATAGAAAAAGGAATATAAACACATTGTAGGAACAGAAAGGTGCATGATTGCAGAAACAAAAATAGGTACAAAAAGGCGGGTGGCTACAGAAACAGAAACGCATTGCAGGAACAAAAAGGTGTGGAACTGTAGAAATAGGAATAGAAAAGTGAGAGACTACAGAAACAAAAACATAACAGAAATGCATTGCAAGAACAGAAAGGTGTGCGACTGCATAAACAAAAATAGGAATAGAAAGGCGAGCGACTACAAAAACAAAAACAAAAACAGAAACACATTGCAAGAACAAAAAGGTGTGTGACTGCAGAAACATAAATAGGAACAAAAAGGAGAATATGAGGTAGAAAGGATGAGGTAAAGTAAAGGGGATGTTTGTTCCAGGTTGCAGCAAGGCATAATGATGCAACAAGGTTGCTACATGATTAAACGTATGTCTATATACATGTTTTGAAGGTTATATCTTGGTGATGGTATGGTACATGTTGAGGTATATTTTGGTGATGTTATGGTGCATACTTGAGGCTTGGTATATTGTGTTATGAGGTTGCATCTTGGTGATATTGATGAGCATGCTAGAGGCATGTGTTTGTGAGCTTTGGTATATGACTTGAGGCACATCATTGGATGCATGGAACATGTTGGTTGAAGTCTACTTGTTGAAATCAATTGTTGGAGCATTTCTTGGTTTATTGGTGTATGGCATGATATGATATATGATTGGTACATGCTATGGTGTTGATGTACATGGTTGATGTGCATAGTTGGAACATGGTGTGGTACTTGGTATGGTGCATGGTTGATTCACTTGGCATGGTACAGGCTATGGTGCATGGTTGATCCATGGTTTGGTTGATGGAAAACTAAGAGGGGCGGGGGGGGTGAATCAGTTGTTACTGTGCTTAAACAATTATGCACATTTTAAACTCTTTACAGAACACTCAATGATGATCACGATAATGCAAGGAAGTAAGCAATAGAATATTCAACATCAATCAAACACATGAAATACACAAAGACAGATATGCCTAAGGAAACCCATAAAGGGAGAAAACCTCTTCTTCTTGATATGATAAGTAGTCTTTATTTTCTGTACATTATCATTCTTATGAGAACCAACTCATTTTGAGGCTACCACCTATGATTTACAAGCATCAACTTGATGAGAGAAACAACTCTCTTGATTCTCTAGCACCCACTAGAAGGAAGCACCAAATCCCTGACTGTTCCAGCACCAACTAGATGGAAGCATCAACTTCCAG
Source organism: Picea sitchensis (assembly GCA_010110895.2). Taxonomy (NCBI): domain Eukaryota; kingdom Viridiplantae; phylum Streptophyta; class Pinopsida; order Pinales; family Pinaceae; genus Picea; species Picea sitchensis. The sequence continues at coordinate 3,048 of SNQJ01S0068523.1, read as the reverse complement.
TTACATAGGAACCAACCTGTATAACAAAGAACAATAGTTCTCCCTTGCACCACCCTACCACCCTGTTTTTTCTGGCAGCAACCAGATGGAAGCTACAACTCCCTGTGTTCAAGCACCCACTTGAAACTCTAAGGACAACAATCCTCCCTAGCACCACCCTACCACCCTGAGATATAAATCTTTGTTACAGAAATTTATTACAGTGATACAGTATTTATCAATGACTTACCAGTCTCATCATTGTTCTGCTACACTACTCTTCTCTTCTTGCATTAGTGTCTTCCTACTCGCATCTTCTTGCGATTTATGTTCTTCTTCTCTGTCTATGAATGCACACCTCGAATTTCTCTTCATATCTTAGATATGCATTTTGTTCTATGTATTTCTTCTGCATTTTATGCTCTGTGCACCATTTCCATTCTCTACGCTATGCCTCTTCTGTGTGCTTCAGCTCCTATGCATAGCATGCTTCTTCCCACATGAATTACTATTAAAATAAGCAACCATCTCTTCTTTGTTATGCATATATTTATCATGCCAAGTATTCTTCCAGATCATACACTCAACTCTTCATCATCTCTAGCGATTATACTGAGTCTGTTCTTCATTAGTGGTCATTATCCAAAGATTCTTTGGCTTCTCTGGAAGTTACAGTCTTTGACACTTTTCCATATTTCAATTGTCTCTATGATGAGTCTTCATTCCACTGGCAGTTACCTCAAGACTCTTCAACTCCTCTGGTGATCACCCTGAAGCTCTTCAAATTATCTGTAAGATGCAATCACTCTGTTTCTGGAAGTTACAAAGAGAACCTTTGCGTGCTCGTCCCTTTGGCACCTTTTCCCTTCCTAAGAAAAACTTCACAGCAGGCGCTATATTTTCTTGCTACACCCCTTCCTTTTACGTTACCATGAGCTATGATTAGATGCCTATACAAAAGGTTCTTCTCGAACTCGGTCTTGTGAGTGCTAGATCTGTTTCTTGATATGACCTTGGGCAATGGTCTCTCGTGACCATGTGATTGAGGGCATGAGCTCTCTTCTCGTTATCCCCCTGTCGCATGTGACCTTAGGCTACATCCTTGCATAAGTGAACTATTGCGGACGCATCCAAGAGTGGTTTGGGATCAACCACTTTTCTCCCCGCAGTCCACCTCCAGCTGCCACGTACCCTTTCTCCAAAACCGTGGTTTCAATTGTGGCCCGCTCATGAAAAATTAAGACCCGAGTATGTTTTGACTGCACAATACAATGGGATCGTCGATCTCATGATCTTAACGGTGTTCCTTCGATCAATGACTCTAATCTATCTTCCTTTCCTACCTTATTTCCTTCATCCACGTGTGATCCTTAGTCTCAACGACCAAGTGACATGTGGCCCTCCAAACCAATGGACGAGATTGGTTTCTCCTTTCGGGCTTCAGGAGTCTCGATTCTCAAACTTCGCTTGCTCCTGGAGAATTTCACCTGGAGTCCATGATCTAACAATGCGTGGTCTTATCGAATCAATGGTCACAATCCCTTTTGGTATTCGGGGCTCGGAAATCTCAACTTTCCAACCTTTCAACCTTCCTTTTCTTTTTCCTGGAGCTGACAATCCACTGACGTGTGTCCTTTTCGGATCAATGGTCATGATCCTTTCATGTCTCTGGACTTCGAGATTATCAAGTCTCAACTGGAAATCCTTGAAGTGATATTTCTTTGAAATATCGGATCAGCTGACATGTACTCCCCTTGATGATCAACGGTCGAGATTTGTGTTCGTCGAATTTCACGTTCTCCCTATCCACAAACTTCTGAAGTTGTGGATCTCGCGCCACCTATCCTCCTCTACGACAGACGGTTTTCATAACTTCTCCCTTCGGAACTTCAGGATTTCAAATTTTCAAACTTACACTATCCTTCCATTGTACTATGATCAATGATTGAGAATACACCCAAAGTGATCTTTTAGATCGGATGACTTGTGTCCTTGCTGACGTGGTCTGCCACATGTCCTTACTGATGTGGTCTACCACATATCCTTGCTGACGTGGTTTCCTGACGTGATCTCCCATGTCTCCTTTGCTGACGTGGGTGAGACGTGTAGGCAGTGTAGTGGAGTGTGGAGGCAGAGCACGGTAGTGGAGTGTGACGTGTAGCGGGTAGTGGAGTGTGACGTCGGAGCATGGAGGTGGTAAGTATGAGTGGTTTGGTGGTTTACTCAGACGGGGGGTTAGGCAATGGGTGAGACGTGTAGGCAGTGTAGTGGAGTGTGGAGGCAGAGCGCGGTAGTGAAGTGTGACGTGTAGCAGGTAGTGGAGTGTGACGTCGGAGCATGGAGGTGGTAAGTATGAGTGGTTTGGTGGTTTACTCAGACGGGGGGTTAGGCGGTACATGCTAATGAGTGAGGGGGGTCCGAGTTAACAGGTAGGTGGCATGTATGAGGGTCCCACATGGAAAATACTACCAACTCAGACCCCCCCCATGGTTAAAGGAATAAATATCGAGGGGGTCTGATATACCCCATCGACCATAGATCTCAGTGCCTGATTATCGGCCACTGAGATTAGCGCACCTTCTAAATTATCCTGTCCTTCCACTTATTTCGATCTGAAAGCTAACGAAAATTCAGGTGATCGAGATCTCAGATCTTAGCCCTTGCTTATCCTATCCTTCCACTTGAATCAATCCGACATCTGAAATTTACTTCAAATGATCCGATGGTTGAGTATTTATTTCGACTCTCCAGGTCTCCGGACTTCAGAGATTTCAAATCTCAAACTGATGCTTTGGATCAGACGACCTAGATTCACTTCGGACGATCTGATGCTTGAGATATTCTTCAGATGATCTGATGGTTGTGATATTCTTTGGATGATCCAATGGTCGAGAATGTACTTTGACTCTCTGGGTCTCCAGACTTCAGGGATTTCAAATCTCAAACTGAAAAATATGAAGTGATAATTTTCTGGAGCTTAACCTCCTCTCATCTTTATACCCGAACTAAATGTTGTTCATTGATCATGATCCTAGATCGATGGCTCGATCTGTCTGTGATGCAACTCTT
>SNQJ01S0068522.1:18621-39217 GCA_010110895.2 Picea sitchensis | reverse complement strand
ATGCAGTGATGATAAAGTAATAGGTTCACCATATGATTTGAAGGAATGAGTAAAGCCACCTTGCAAACCCACCCTTACCCTTGGTTAATTGATTTGAGTTTTTATTGGTTTATTTAGGGGCTATGATTCTAAAGTTAAACATTAATAATTGTCACATGTTTAAATTTATAATTTAAACATGTGACTTTCTAATGTAACTTATCTAGCCCTAATGTTTCCCTAACCTAGCCCTAACCTTACCCTTTCTACTATTTAAAGCCCCCCTTCTACACCTATTAGGCACCAACTCTATTTTTGTGAGAGCGTGGAGATTGCTTGAGCTTGCGGCCTGAATCTTGTATACTGTTGTTGAAGATCTGTAATGTGGTGCGGCCTAATTCTGTGGAGTGTTCCTATTGTTGTCTTGTTCTTTTCTGCTTTAGGGCTGCCTGCCGTCTCTTTGCTTACTGTAGTGTGCCGTGTCCTTTAATTGCTGAGGGGGTTGCGTTCCATTGTTTCTGTGTGGCTGCTAAGAGGAGCCGCGTCCTTTAATCCAGCTATGTATTTGTTGAAGGTGTTGCTGTAACATTGTTTTCTAGGGGTGCCACGTCCTATACTCCTACTGAGGGTTTGTTGAAGGTGCTGATGTAGCATTATCTGCTAGGAATGCCGTGTCCTTTTGCTGTGGTTCCAAGGGCTGTAAGGAGCATCCTATTAAGGGTAAAACACTTCCTCAGATTTGCTGTCTAGTCCTGTGTGTATAAAGATCTGAGGGCTTCTTTGGCAAAGTTTTTGGCTGGGTAGGGTTTGGGTGCTTGGTGTCTTTGTTCCAGAAACCCTAAGCTTGGTGGCTTGAAAGTTCCTTCAACCTTGGCATAAAAGATCTTTTGTAGATCCATGAACTGAACCTTTGTCTGAGCATAACAATCAGGACCTATATCTTTTGTGGTTTTATGCTATCTTCAGAGGTAAGGCTAGTACCAGGTATGTTTTCTACTTATTACTTCTAGTTTTCAGATCTGAGTTTACTATAAGATTGTTCTATTGAATGAGAAGTGTATTGATCTATAATGTTTACTGTATGAGTATAGTTCCAGAACTGTTATAAATCTTCTGTTATAGATCTGTTGTTGTATAGATCTGCTGGTACTTTTAGAGAGCTGCTAATACTGTCTATGATCTGAATCTTGTTCATCATATAGATCATTTATTTTCTGATCTTAAATACTACTGTTAGATCTGATATAATTTTATGCTGCTAGTATAGATCTATTTTTATATGTTGCTATCTCTGTTGTCTTGCTTTAAATTTAAAAGAGACTGTTGTTTTCAACTTTACCCTAAATCTAACAATTTGCACTAGCTCTGCCTCTAACCTGTTAATGAAAATACTATGTTCATGAGACTAAAATGCTTCCTCAGTCTGAAAAACTAACTCTTTTGTTGTTGGGGCATCTGTTTGGGTCTTTGTAACAATTGTCTCCAAAGGATCAGGAAAATATATAGGAAGCATTCCCTCATTTTGGCCAGTTGTTTATTCTACTATTGGAATCTTTGTTTCAGTCTTTATCTCTATTGTTTCCAATGGAGCAATCAATTATGTATGTGTTGTAGTAGAAATGGTATGGAATGTCCTCCTAGGAAGTGGGTTCCTTCCCTGTTTTATAGGCCTTTTGGATTTCTTCCTTTCATAGGACTTATCAGCTTGCTCCAATTGTTTGCTTAATTGTTTATTTATTTCTTTGAATCTACCAACTTTCTGCTTCAGTACTTTGATTTTTTTAACCCTCTTTCTCAATATCTTATTTTCCTTTTTTAATTTTCTGATTTTATTGTGCCCTTTGCCTATTGTTTTCTATTTATGGGGAATGTCAAGGTTTTCCTCACCTTGATCAGGTAATGACTATTCCCCTGTTTCTTCTGTGTGCTCTATTTGTTCTACAAGGTTGTTTACCTCAATGTGAGGTTCTGGCTGTGTTGTATATTTGGGGAATGGCATCTCTATGTCAGGGAGGTCCATGGCAGGTTTGAAGAAGAAGTCGGTACTTGGTGTTTTTCAGACCTGCTTGTGTCTTTGGTAACTGACATCCCCAAATTCCCCAGTACTTGAGCCATTTCTACCTCATAACTTTTGAAAAAATGTTCTATAAGGTTTTCAAGTGATGGTTGTTTTGTCTGTGCATTTTCTTGGGTGTCTTGTGAGGGTTCTTCTACCTGCATAACTTCCTGAATTTTTTCAAGTTGAATTGTCTTTTTTCCCCTTCTTCTTTTCACAGTAGAGGTTTCAGGGACAACACTTGTTCTTTTTCTCCTCTTCCTTGATGTTTCTTCCTATTTGGTCTGGGTTTCTGCTAGCTAGACGGGGTCTACTTCAATTTCGAGCTGAGGTAGTGGAGTTTCAATTTGGGCATGACCTCCTTCTTCCTGAGTTGTCTCAATTATCTTTGAGGGGGTTTCTTTGTGAATTTTAGGTTTTTTGATTTGCAGGAGCCTATTGACCTTGATTATATCACCTCAAGTTATTTGATTTTGGCTCAGGGCCCTATTTACTATTAGATTTACTAGTCCATGGTGACTAATTATAGTGAGAGGATCTTTATCCTTCTGATTTCTTGTAGCAACTTCATTTAAATGGAATTTAGAAAAAAATGGCAAATTTATTACAAACCTTTTTTTTAGTTCTGCTAACAATTTGATGTGGTGAGGATGCACCACATTGTACCTCCCATCACATGTGATATGCCTTTGTATTACTCCTACGAGCTCCCTCTATGTCTCCCTGAGAATGATGGGGTTGAGTCCCTTCCCCTTTTTATCGAGTTATTCTCTAGGTTATAAGAAAGATTCCATAGCCTCCTTGAGCATTTTATACTTCCCCATCCACTGTATGCCTTCATTGGGGAGGCCTGTAACCTCTTCTATATTTTCCTCAGTGATCAGAATTTATATATCTCAGATCATGGATATTCCTCTCTACAAGTTCTAGAAAAATGCTAGCATGATATTTGTGGCATATCCTTGCAATCTGTTTAAGTACTCTATCCACCCTAGATGATGTAAAATTTATCTTGCCTGGTCGGTTGCCTGCAGCAATGTGGGATCTCACTGTACACTTTGAGCACCCATGTCTTCTGTGAACAAATGAGGACAACTATTGTTTCATACTACAACTTAGTTCGACCAACTTTTGAAACAATATCACAAGAAATAGAAAATATCATAGAACTACAGATGTATATAAAAATGTGAGTTTTCCATTTATTGTAATCATTATGATATATACGTAAATGTGCAGGATATATTCCCCCTCATAAATGGAAAGGTCGACCTTGACCATCGACATGTGTGAGTGTAATGAGGTGTGATTACTACACCACCACCACCGCTGGAAAACAATCATTAATAACCTTAAAAAACACTTTAATGGTAATCATGAAAAATAATCACTCTTGTGTGGGAAATTCAAATTTACATACCTATTTTCAAAAAACGTTTAAGGAAAAAAGATCACGAATAATTTAAATTTGTTCATGTGTTTAAAAATATTCCACATGTCATAACCTTGTTACTTTCCCTTTTTATTGGATATAACCATAATGATAGCCTCGTTGTTAGGAAAGAAAGTCTAGGAACACACAAAAAACTTGGCGTATTTAAGGTAAACTTCCATACCACGGGTAGAGCCATTGCTGCCAGCAGGCATCCATAGCCTCGATAGGGCTTCCTTTTAACCCATAGATGAGCATGTATCCTTAATAAATAGTTTGAATCATCTTTTCCCAAAAATACCACTATCCTATTTTGGTAGCCATATAATGATAATACCACTCACTAGATCGTAACCTAAGTGAACAAGTCATCTCGTGATGAGACCTCTTTTCATTTGATGAAAAACAATTCCAAAGGCCATTTCCCTGGTGTCATAGCCATAGTGGGAATGTCACTTATGTAATTATATTACGATCATGGTAGGTTGGCTCGTGATGAGACCCACTATCCTTTGTGGGATAAGTTTATTACTTATATTTAATATTTTTTTATTTTTTTTAAGGGAGGCTCATCTACTCCTTAAGAGTGAGACGTGGACAATAACAGGTGAAGGGATGTCATAAAGTGTAAGAATGCCAAAGTAAAAAATTGATTTATACTACTTATTATTATGATATGGAGGAAAATTATCCTTCAAGTATATGTATATATATATATATATATATATATATATATATATATATATATATATATATATAGGGGAAAGAAACAAATTATTGTGGTTAATGTAGGGGAAAGAAACAAATTATTGTGGTTAATGATTATGAACAATATTTAGGATAATTCGGAGAAATTAATCCAAAAAAAATTCGATAAGGTATGCTAGATAGTCCACACAAAAATGACAAAACGTTACTTATGAGCATTAGAAGTGGTGCTGATGAAAATTAATTAGTAAAGGTCATACCCAAAGGATTGGATAACATAGTAATGGCATATATGTGCATGCGAAAATAATCATGACTTTTGAGAAAAAGGAACAACAATGAGAAAAAACGTAGAAGGAACAACAACTATTCCTTTCGAATGAACAACGCTATCTGAAAAAAGAACCATAGTCACTACAAAGGGAACAACATTTGTAACCAAGGGAACGAAATTCGTTACTTCTAATGGACGATATTACCTGTGAAGGGAACAACAATTGCGTGAACAAAACAACAGTTGTCCCGTTCAAATGAACGACAACCATACACAAACGGAACAACAATTGCATGGAGGGAACACCAATCGTTTTTCTTTAAATGAATGAGAACAATGATGTTCAAGCTTTAACCATCTAGTTAAGTGACTGGAAACCTCCCACATACATTTTTGTTTTAGTGAATCTAGGATTGATTAGTTGTCAACTAAATTTATTCAATTTCTATGGGCAGGTTTATTCAATAATCGAAGTATTGGATGGTTTGTTAGTATCATGCATTTATTACAATCGACCGATTTTTGCTGCGGAACATGACATATTCATCTTCTATGAAAACAGGGTTTATATTTACTGTGTTTTTCAAGGTGAGATAGGAGAAAGGAACAGAAAAGAGTGCTAATTATACTCATTATAGTCATCTTTTCTAGTTCTTATTTTCTCAACTGACTTTCCTAAAAAGTAAAAAGTAAAAACTAAATCAAATATTTAAAGAAATCTATATACAATATGTACAGTGATGATAAAAATCATCATTTTATGAAGTTGAAGTTGTTGGGTTACCTTCCTAGCCAGCTAAAATATGAATAGTAGGGTCCTTACCTACTTCTTGGAAAAAGGATTCTTTTGAAAGCGACTGATGGTAGAGTCGTCACTGATTTCCATTTAATAGAAAAGGAGAACCAGACCCGTCGATGGTAACTAAGGTGATAGTGTCATTATCATGAATTTAATTGATTTCATACAGTCTAAGCCACCTTGTCTATAATTTTCCAGGAAAATCCTGAAATATGGAATCATAGAGAAGCGCCCAATCACTTTTTTGGAAGGATTTCTTCTTGATACGTTTATAGTGCCAACTATCTCTCTGCTGCTGAATAACAGTTGTGCGTTGTAGGGAGAACAAGAGTTATTTGTATAACTCATTGAGTTGTTGTAAGCACTGTTTATGTGCCTATGTAAGATCCAGTCCAATTTCCTGGGCCATCCTTAGAGTCTTGATCTCAAATTCAATTGGGAATATGGGTTCTTTGAAATAAACTAGATGATAAGGAGAGTATCTAGTAGTGTTATGCCATGTCGTGCAATAGGCCCATAAGGCATTTGGAAGCTTGGTTGCCCAATTATGACGGTTTGTTGAGACTGTTTTTGTCAAAATTTCCTCCAATAATTTATTGGTACTTTCTACTTGTTTGTTTTCCTGTGGATGGTAGGGGGAAGTAACTTTGTGTTTAATATGATAATTATGTAGGGTAGTCTTGATTCTATGGGTTGTAAATTGCAACCCTACGTTAGTGATTACTTCTATGGGTAATCCATAACGTACAAATAATTCAAAGAGAAAATTAATGATTGCTTCCTCTGTTGTGCTTGACAAGGCTATTGCTTCTACCCATTTGGTCGTATAGTCTGTTGCAACTAGGATATAAGCCTTATGATTTGATTTTGGGTTAAAGGTGCCAAAACAATCCAGTGCCCATCTCTCAAGAGGTTCTGCGACTACTTTTTCTTGCAGGGGCATTTCATCAGCTTGGCCTGGCTGACCCATCCTATGACATATGTCGTCGGTCTGGACATATTTATTTGCGTCTTTGATTATTGAGGGCCAATAATAGCCCATCTGTAGAATCGTATGCCCAATTTTGCGGTCTACAAAGTGTCTGCCACATGGCTCATCATGACCTTCTTTCAAAACATCATAAATTTCATCATCCCTTACACATCTTTGGATCTAGAGGTCATCCCGTGTGTGGAGTAGATATCCAGCAATCCAGGTGAACCGTGCACTGCGCTGGACGATCAATTTCCTTTCTCTTGATGATAAGTGTGTTGGTAGTTTCCCAGCTACTAGGTAATTCACCACATCAGCATACCAAGGCATTTTAATCATGACAACGAATAGGTGTTCATCTGGAAATTGGTCTTCTGGGCCGATCCTTGATATTCTCTCTTCTGGGCCGATCCTTGATGGTGATGATGAATTCCTACAACAATAATAACCACCAAGTAACCTGTCCATTAGTAATCAGCTTGTTACATAAATATTTAATAAAATAATGATCAGTATAAAGTATAACTGGATAGCCTGTTATGTAGTGGAAGAATTTGTTAATAGCATGTATAACGACTAAAAATTATTTTTCTGTTACTGTATAATTTAATTCAGTGGAAGGAAGATTTTTGATAATAAAATAAATAGCATAAGGTTTCTTGCCTTCTTCGTGTCCAAGCACAACACCAATGGCTATATCCGATGCATCTGTAGAAATATGAAATGGAAATTTTTGGTTTGGCCCTCTCAGCACCGATGTTTTTGAGACCATACTTTTGAGTTATGCAAATGCAACATCACAGTTGTCAAACCACTGAAATTCCGCATTACCAGTTAAAGCATGTAAAGGTGCAATTGTTCTTGAAAAGTTTTTATGAATCTGTGGTAGTATCCTGTAGCGCCAAGGAAACTATGTATCTCAGTTTGTGTATGCGGTGTAGGAAAATTGAGGATTACCTCTATTTTTGTTGGGTCTACCTTGATTCCATCTGCAGAAGCATAGTGTCCCAGTACCACACCTTCGGCCATCATCATATGAAATTTCTCATGACTCAAACATAGCCTAGTAGAAATGCATTGTTCCAGTACCTTGTCCAGATTGCTTAGAGATTGATCAAAATCAGTGCCATAAGGAGTGAAATCGTCCATGCAAACTTCAAGTCCTTCATTAATCAGATAAGAAAATATCTCAGAATGACTCTCTGGAATGTGTATGGAGCATTATATAATCCAAAGGGAAATACTCTATCTGAAAAGGTACCCCAAGGACATGTAAATTTAGTTGTATCTTGGTCTTCCAAAGAAATCTAGATCTGATTATAACCACCAAAACCATCTAGGAAGGAAAATAATTGTTTCCCTGCTAAAGTGTCAAGGACTTGATCAATAAAAGGTAGGGGAAATTGGTTCTTCTGGGTAGATTTATTGAGTTCTCTGTAGTCTACACATATTCTCCATTTCCCATTCTTCTTGGGGACGATTACTAGTGGGGAAACCCACCGACTATCTGAAATAGAATATATAAAATCTACATCCAACAGTTTTTGTAACTCTTCTTTAAAAACATCCCTAAGATGAGGGTTCAATGTTCATTGGGGTTGTCAGATGGGTCGGGCATCTTTCTCAATATATGTATGATGTGTATAGAGTTGGAGATCGATGCCCTTCATATCAGGATACTCCCAAGCAAAAGCCTGCTAATATTTAGAAAGGATCTGAATCAATGTTTCTTGTTGTTACTCATTCAAATTAGTATTAATATTCAGAAACCTCCCTGGTGAAATTTCAACTGATATGTTTTTATGGAAAACAGTGGTGGGAATCTGTTGCTCCATCAATTCTTCCAAAGTATCTCCATGTTCTTCATTATCTAAAACAACTTTTAACATTTGACATATTGGGTTTCTTATAATGGTTGGGTTGTTAATGAAGCTGTTGATCACATCATCTTCTATTTATTTCTTGAGTCTGAGATATTCTTCCAATGTGAGATGAAATCATAGATTCTTTTCTGGATATCTACGTGGTAGCAATTGTTGATGTATGATAGGCGAACTTGGTTTAGCTGGAGGATACAGGATGAGGTTATTTGTAGCACTTCTTGTAGTAATTTTCATGTTTCGCATGCAATATATGCTATTGCGAGCCATGGTATTCCCAGTATCAATGGGTGTCCATTGAGTCCACTTCTTGGTTGATAATGAGAAAATCAGTTGGGTATTCCCAAGAGTCAATTGAAATTTCTTTATCTTGTAATGTGTTGACTATTTTAACCACTGATCTATCAACCAATTGTAACATAATTGAAGTAGGTTCGAAGGAGGTGAAACCTAGGATGTTACAAGTATCAATGGTCAGGATATTAATGGTTGCGCCAAAATCTACTAGTGTATTTGGAAAAGAAGAACCATGTTTCTGCACTGTTACCATGGTATTCCCTGGGTCTGTATACTTGAATTGCTCCTGATTTCCTAGAATAAGATCAGACAAGGCTCCTACCATCCGAACAGTTGATGGATTTTTAAATTTATTGACAGGCTTCTTCCCACATAATTCCTTAATTGTCTTTGCATAAATTGGGATGTGTTGCAAAGCCTGTAGGAGTGGTATCTTAACATAGAGATTCTTTAGTTCCCCTACAAAATCGAAGTTAGGATATACAAATAGTTTTTCTATCATTAACCTCTCAGGAAACGAGGGAGGAGGAATTGCGTCCTCATCAGGATTCTATGGCTCAACTATGTTTCCCCCCTGTTCTACTTATTCAGTTATGACCACAATCAAGGGTGTTATTGTTGGTTGTATATTATTTTCATTCTCCTTCTCTTGGTGAATGTTACTTTCTTCAAGAGAAATTATGCACCCTAACCTCAACCGGAGTTCGTTGCACCCTACAGAGTTGATTTCCCCTTCCAAATTCTTAGTAATTTGCACAAGTTGGGATGGTTTATTATTATGATTTGGGTTGGGATGAGATGGTAATTGAGGGCACATTTTAGGTTGAGGGTTCTGGGGTAATTGGAGTGGGGCTTGTAAAGTGGGTTGAGCTTGAAGAGTCATCCACATGGGTTGATTGGTCATCCTCATGGGGCACTTCCAATTTGATTCCAATTGGGACCTTGGGCAACTATGTTAGTCCACTGTGAAGGATAGGGTTTATTATTTGAATTATTCCATGATGGGGTAGGGTAATGCGAGTTAGGCTAGGTGGAATTTGCAGTTGGTTGATTTGGCCAGGTGGGATTTGTAGCTGATTGATTTGGACATGGTGTCATAGGATAGTGTTGGGACTGCCAGGTGGGGCTAGAAAATGGTTGGCCCTTCCATGTGTTTCTAGAATTATGATGCTGACCATACTGCCCAGAAAAGAAAGAGGAGGGATCTTGTAGCGTACCTGGGGGACGAGCCTGCCATTAGCGACGTTGAGCCATCATATATACTGGTTTTGTTTCCTCTTCTGCTTATTTAAAGACAACTTTTAGCCCTGGGAGTGATGGACATTTCTTTGTTTCATGGTCCTTGGCACAAATGGTGCAAACCCGAACCACATCCAAAGGACATTCTCTCAGACCATGTTTCTTTCTGCATCAGTGGAAAAATATGGCTAAGGACTGTTTTGCTTCTGCTTTTTTCTATTTAGCCTGCAAAACATCCAATTTTTTAGTCAGAGTACTCAAAATGTCAGTTTTGAAATTCTCTAACAGATTACCAACTTCTACTCGGGTGACAACCCCACTAGTAATGTTTCTATTTTTGGTGAGGGGAGCTCGCATTCCCGATCTGGTCTTGTACTTCCACGTGAGCACCTGATAAACAATAGGATAATATTATCATAAGTTTCTTGATAAATATCATCTTTCCCCATTAAATTCAATGTTTCTACCCATTCATCCTTCATTCCTTTGATCAAAGTGTCTTTAAGTCCCTCACCTAGTAGTGTGACATAAGGTGATCTTTGCAAGTTATACTGAAACCTTTCAACATATTCTTCTAGTGTATCATTTTATTTTGCATTCATTTGAAAGATTTCATCTTTTAGATCATTAGTTCTACAATAATCTTAATATTTCATGAGGAAGGTTTTCTTCATTTCATCTCATGAATTTATGGTTCCTCCTCCTAATCCCATAAACCAACACAAAGCTTCTCCTTTCAAAGTAGAAGGGAACAACTTCAGTTTCTGGGGTTCATAGGTGTAGTCATAGCCTCTACACAAGACGTCAAATTCGAATAAGAACACATCAAGGTCCTTTGAGACTAATCCATGAAATTTTGGCAGATTCTATAACGGGATGGCTTTCATGGGGGCATTAGCAATTGGATCAACTATAACATATTCCAAAGTGGAATTCTAGGTTCACGATTGATTTGGTTGTTCCATTTGCTCGAAAATATGCCAATAATATTCAGGGATTTCTTGTCCTGGGTGTTCTATTTGGGGTGATTGATTACTTGCCCCCCTGGGGGATTTAATCACGCTACCTCTATATGGGATTTCAGGTGTACCTTCTCCTATCAGAATCACAAGAGATCCAAAATCAGGTGGTGGTGATGGATTTGCTTCAGCAGCCCCACTAGTCTCCCCTTGTCCTTCTTATAGATTACAATAATTTCCCTCGTCTAAAGGGTTGAGAGGTGGAATATCTGTACTTTGAAAACTTTTTTCAGTCCCTTCAGTTCTGCTATGAACCTCAGAATGGGCTGGAGTTGGTGAATTTGTTGCTTGAGGGTTTCAGGTAGAACCTTTCTAAGGTTCAACTGAGGCTTGGGATTCATCTTTTTGGATGATGTTGTCTATGAAAGTGCTTCTTCCAGGGGGCACTGAGCCCTAGGATTTTATAATTTTTGGTGGGGGTTTTGGTTTTTCAGGTTCTTTCTTCTTAGTCATACACAATTTACACAAAATTCTAAGTACCTATATGACCTCTATGTATCAACTGAAGGTAGGCACTGGAAAAAGAATTTTACTTATTGCCTACGTAGATTCTTACCTTCTGTTTTCAATACCTCATCTTCCAGAGACACAACCTATGCTATATTTAACATTCTCCCCAGCAATGACACCAAAATGTTGGGCTCTAAAGATGTCCTAAAACAATCTTAGTTTAACATTAATTTATCAACCGTGGATTCGTCTTTTATTTCAAGAATATCAACAAAGTCTATGCATATAGTTGTAGAGGTTAAAATCGTGTAGCCAAAGAAAATATGAGTTTATCAATAATCAAGTTCCTCACACATTCATTAAAACTTTGAAACTAAAATCTTACTTAACAGAATTATAATCTAATCTAAAACATGCTTATGAATTAAACACATTAATCAAATTGTTGAATTCATCTAGATAAGAAACAATAATTCAATCTATTGAAATGCTTAATAAACTGATTTATCAATTATTGTTTAACCTGCTTGAAAAGAATAGCTAAGTACTATAAAATTGAGAAGGAACAACAAATGTAACTTTAAGCGAAAGGGACAACAGATACTAATTTAGGCGAAAGAAACAACAAATGATAACTTAATAAAAGGGACAACATATGTGAAAATGAGAGGAACTGTCGATCAACAAACTACAATAATGGGAAATGGAACATCAATCGATGGAATTCAAATGAAACATCTATCCTCTGTAATAAAATAGAATAACTTAATTTATGAAAACATCAACACACTCATGCATTTATCTTAACTATTGCAAAAGAGATTTAAATCAAAGAACTAAAATCAAATCGATACAATTACAGATTGGGACAATAACTCCTTCAGACTGGGCCCTCGGTCCTCAAAAGCACTGTTACTAGAAACTCAATATGCAAAAATTGTAAAAATGCTCAAATCTTCTATTAATTCCATAACTGGTACAACATTTACAAAATATTGCGTGTACAGAGCAATTCAAAGATCTGAATGCTTGGAAAAATTTCTTAGATGTTTTCCTATGGTTCATTACCCTCTATATATTACAATAATATGGGTAAATTAATCTGTCCTGAGGATCGAGAGATCCTTAGGATTTCTTTTACTATTTATAAAGATTACAAAATAGAGAATCAATCTTCCTCAAAACTACTTTATGCCTGATTTATTCAACCTCCAATAGTGTACGCATCTTCAAAATATTCTTAGATATCTTGAATTTAAAAATATTTGTCCATTCCTGCAATAAAATCAAACAATTCAAACCAAAATTCAGAAATGATCTTATATTACTCAATAATATTTCTAGAAGACTTTTTAATCATTTTATTTCCTGTTTATCTCTAATTAATGGAAAATTCAATCAATATCATGTCATAAACGATGGTGATAAGGAGTATATTTGTACCTTTTTCTCAAATAAACAAGTTCGATGCACTCTTTGGTTCTCTTTCAAGAGATCCTATCAAACAAATCTTCCCCACCTCCTTCCATCCCTTCATCATCACTTTGACTTGGAAACATACTCCACCAAGTGATGGGAGTAACAATGCATTCAGTATATGAAGTTTCTTGGACTTAGTTTTTTTTCTTTTTTTTATGAAAGACGTAGAATCTTATTGCCCTTTAGTCCAGTTTTGTAATATCTACATATACTTGTACATTTTAATTATGGAAAGTAGAACATTCAAGGACATCTTCTCGTGGATCTAGGTCTGGTTCTAGTTTCCATTATTGGCAGGATAGATGTCAGGTCCTTTAGCATTTGTATGGTTTTCAAACTTTTGAGGTAACATCAACTTTTTGTTTACAAAAAAAATATAAACCGGGGTCCTAAAAATAACTTTCATATCGATGTGTTATGTTTATTATACGCACCGAAATTAAAAATATTCTTTATGCACTTGCTCATTTACGGTAGTATACATACCAGTGCATATGAAAAATAATGGTGTTGACATAACAACTAAAATATTTGAAATTGCACTACCCTTCGGTGCATATGGTAAAATAGATAATGGTATGTACTAATTACACAAGCATTGGGGTGAATGCTATATTAAACACATTGAGTCCCTGGATAACTTGATCACATCGAGGATAGCTCTAAATTAAACATGTCGGGGCCAAAAAATCATAAAGTGCATCGATGTGTCATATGAAAACAACCTCGAACTGGTGCATATTAATTATAAGAGAATCTGGGCTTTTCATACAATGAAAGAGGTGAAACCAGTGTGGAATAGTTATAAACGGACTAGGGAATTTTTTTATTATATTAAGGTCGATGGAATTTTTATTATATTAAATTACTGATGTGCTTTATTATACTAACATGTCGGTGCGTGTTTTTCAATAATCCACCGATGAATTTTGATAAGAACAACACCGAGAAAAAAATATGCTACAACCTTTTCCTGCCCAATTTTTTTTAGATATATGGAACATCCACTAAAACCTCTGGAACCAATAGAGGAGGTTGTAGAAAAGGTTTTTTTGAAAAAAAATTCTAAATTTTGTAACACTAAAAACATCTGCTAGAATGTGTTCTCCTTGTAGTATCACCTGTGCATGTCATCTATTGATGCACCGCCACAGATTGCAGTGATGTGCCTACTAATTCACACCAAATTAGTTATTACAAATTCACCTCAGTGCCATTGTCTTTACAACACTAGTGTGTTTGGTGGACTAATGGGCATTGTTAAGATAAAATTAATTACCATAACTAAAGCAGTCTAATGTGTTTCTATTAACACATTTGTACCACCATGATAATGGATCATTGGATTTTTGTACCACAATATTTTATAAAAGATAGAAAATTGGGAGTGAGTTGTCTAATGAGACACTGGATAATGAAAAATCGGTAAATATATGTCTCGGTGTGTTTCCATATACAATACTAGTGCATTGTCTTAAAATGGATGCACAACTACGTTAAACTTTATAAATTGTTATGTGAGTGGTTTCCTTAGTTAAGTTAAGTTTATCGATGTGTAACATTTAACAACACTAGTATGATTTATTCAATGAATGTATTTTTTATTATAAAGTATGGTGCTTCATTTGAACATTGATGAATCAATGTGTTATGTTTTGATTCCTCCCCAGTGAGGTCGGTTAATATAGGTGCACAACTATGTTAAATTTTATATATCATTGAGCTATCAATGCGATTACTAAAGTAAAATCTATCGATGCAGGTAGAAGCACATTGTGTACCAGTTTTGGGGCGTTATAAAATATGCACCACTTTGTTTTTGATAACTTATCACAGTTCTCTTGCGTGAATGAGACGGATGCATATATATATGAGAAATGCCATTAGAAGTGCTCACTTTTATTTAAAATATTATGCACTGCTTTGGGGCAATCCGAAGAATTCAGACACACCACACGAAATTGAAAAAGACAATTAAAAAAAATTCCAAATTGTAAGATAAAATCCAATTTCGATTGGATGAAAGTGAAAAAAGGAAGCTAATAAATAATTTACCTGGTTTGTTTTGTCTTGAGGAGGCATGGTTGTACCACTCAAAGGAAATGAAAATTTTTGGTAATCTCCAAATTTTGAAAAGGTATGGAATCCACCAATGGAGTTATCCAAGTTGGTGTAGATCATTAGAAACAAGGCATCTTAGAAAGAAAGGTGAGAATCAGTGCTTCTTTGAGGGTTTGGAAGCATGGGATGCACTAAAAAAATCAAAATCGATTTGGAAACGTTTTTCCTATTTACCCCACTAGGGTGTGCTTAATGATAGTGAGGTGCATCGGTGCATAATGTTTGATGGCATTGGTGTGTTATTTTTTATTATAAAGTATGGAGGTGTATTTGAACATTGACATAACAATGTGTTATGTATCGTTTCCTCCCTGGTGCGGTTGGTAAATCTACGGGCACCGCTTCATTAAAATTTGTATATTGTTGAGCTAACAGTGCGGATAATGAAGTGAATTGTACTGGTACAGGTAGAAGCCCATTGTGTCGCAAGTTCAGGGTGTTCTGAAGGGCGTGTCACTTTGTTTTTAAAAAATTGTCATAGTCCTCTTTTATGAATGACACTGGTGTGTAAATATATGAGACACACTGGAAACGATGCTCACTGTGATATAACATAGTATGCACTTCTTCAGGGTGAGTTGAAGCATTTAGGCACAACGTGCAAAATTAAAAAAAACAATTGAAAAATATGTCAAATTTTAGACTAAATTATAATTTTGATTGGTGTTACAACAAATTTTTCCTCACTCCATGCAACTTGCTTGGATGGCCTTTCAATTTACCTATGCCAATTTGAAGTTCCCTTTTTGTGCATTCCAGAGAAAAAAGCATATTTTTCCACATATACACGCCCTACCAGTTATACAATAAGCATATACATAGGTTTCTCCACTACATACCTCGTACATCGGGTTTGTTTCTCAAAATTAAAAATTATGTCGGGTTTCCATGCCATGTCACAAGATCCATGATCCTTGACCTTCCATATACTAAAAATGCTCCAACTCGACCCTTCATTTCCATTTGAAGGCTATAAATTGAACCATATTCAATCCTTGAGAAAAAAAACAATTCAACTTTGAGAGCAAAGACACTCTGGAGAAATTTCACTTCGTATTGAGTTTGCATCCCTTTGTCCTTGAAAGTTTGAACTCTTTGTTCAGCCCCGAGATATTCCTTCTTTGTCATGGAGAACCTCATTGACTCCTTTATATGAGCTTGCCTTTGGTGGAGGCCGAGCTGGAGGGACTTAATTTCTTAGTTCCGATATGTGTCGTTACAAAATTTTGTCACCTATGTACTTCTGCTGATTATTTTAATAGAAATACTCTTTTTTCATCCAACTAATATGTTGCAAATATTTGAATTATTATTCCATGGGTGTATTTGTCATGTATGTTAATGGATTATGCCAATCTCTATGATAAAATTATATATTATCACCATATTCTTGCATATCTTGTTTTTTGAGGACAAGTTGTAGGTATAAAGCTTTGGGTTCCATGCTCAACGATGGTCTTCATCGAACGTCCAGACTAGGTAGGCTCTTAGCCTTTTCTTGTTAGAATTTCATTTATATAGAATACTTGGGATTATAGTTGATTTCTATGTTTCATTCCGTATATTGTGGTTTACCCCTTTCCATAGAGATATTTTCCTCATAAAAAAATTGGCGAACATACTAGGGATTGATCTCCTTTTTGGGGGTTTGGAGTGGTTTTCTCCTTGATATGCTCTCTGTTAGCCTAAGTTTCCTTGTCTCTTATTGCTTAACAACCTATTTTTTTTACCTTGCATCTGAGTTTCTTGGATTAACCCTTTCCCTAGCAGTGTTTTACTAGGTATATGCAAGTTTTTTCTTGACAGGAGCATATATACGTGAGTTTTCTTCCTTTAGCATATATACATGACCTTCTCTCAAACAGTCGCATACAACATCTATTTACTATTGATGGATGAGTTTGTTGTTTGTTGGGTAAGTTTGGTTGGTTCTTGAGTCTTCTTGGGTCCTTGTCCTGACTATTAAGTGTTTTTCGAGTGATAGGAAGCTTTTTTATTGATGTATTTTCGGGAGGTTTTCTTTCCTATCATTTTTTTCATTGGTTGTCCTTGCACATTGGTCTAAGTGTTTTCTTCTTGTTGTCCTACTTGGCTTGTCTCTTTTTTCTTGTAGTAGGGTCTTCCTGTGAAGTTGGTATTCAGTCCTTGCATTTTGTTTTCCTTATATCGAAAATACAAAAATATTTGCTTATTTTTCATTATGGAATTTTCACTTTTGATTACTTTGCATTGATTTTGATATATTGGGAGAGATTGCATTGGAAAAGCTACATTTAGAAGCATACCATCTCTTTGAAATTCAAGACTAGTACTTAATAGTGTTTTTATATTTTCTTCTTTTTATATGACGATTCATAATACCATGCGTTTCATGACCACACCTCTTCAGTAAGAAGAATCTATTAAAATTAACGTTGATTAATTAAAATTGAGTAGAAACGATTTTATTTTTCAGGGTGCAAAAACAAGTATAGGAGATAGGACCTTGGAATAGGATTTTGTGAGTAAAATTCTCCAAAGACATTAAACTAAACATATTTTTGTGACTAGGGAGTGGTGAAACCCATTATGTAATTAGTGACGTCAGGAGGGTTCGCTCACACCAGAGTTAAGAATGAGGTCGCACGAAGTTGGTCGCAAAGATAACCCTCTAATACCTTCTTAGCGTAAGATATAATTTTGGGGTTCTATTCGTATTTGGTGGTCTTTCTAGTACATTTACCTCCTTGAGAAGTGGTGCTTTCCATATTTGGGATTTGTTACCTTTCCCATATGGTGGACCAGACTTACGAATGTTCACCTACAAATTGGTTATATTGTGGTGACTCTAGTTACTTGACATAGGTAGCCACATAGGTTACTTGCAGGGGTTATTCTGCAGGTACCCTGAGTCAGATAAGGGTCGAAAAGACATAACCTTTATGGAGGATTACCCCTCCATGGGGATTTGACTGACTGCGTTGTTAATCCCATGAAGGCCCTTATAACTTATTTTGATACCTCCAATATTTTTAAGGGAGTCTCAATCCCTCTTAGGCAAGACATACCTACTCTAGAGAGGGAGGCACCTTTCCAACCATTATATCCTATTTTTGTGAATTAGTCTTTTTTTCTTTATTTTGGTCTTCTCTCTAATTATTAGTTGTCCCTAGGATTTAGTTTTATATATTGAGTCTTTATTCATCCTGGAGCAAGACCAACCTCCTTGCAGGTCTCATTGTTTGTTGAAGTTACCACTACATATTGATTCTTTACCGAAGTTTCCTTCTAAAAGGCGTAAAGTTAATAAACGTGGTACATATATCTCCACCTCCCAAACTTGTGATCATACAATTATGAGTAATGAGTCAAACATGAATTTCACATGGATTTCCTCAAATCCTTTATCTTATGTGATTAGTGGGATTTCTTCGATCCTCGATGGTGGGGGCGCCAGAGGTCCCCTCCTCTAGTTCTACCCAACCTGTGAATTCTAATCGACCCATAGGAACAAACCATTTCATATATATTTTTGGTACGCCAATTCACACCACTCATTCCATACCTTTGGCTTCTAATCCCTTTACTTTTGGTATTCCCAACATGACGTCGAAACTCTCATCCTCCATTCCAGCGACTAATGAAAATACTAGTTTTGGAACTGGGGGAACAAATCCTATGTATGTTCCTCTCTCTCTTGGTGGAGTTCATATTCCCCAAATGAATCCTACAGTTGGAGGTTGGAGTCCTCTCCATTCGGGCCTAATCCTAGTCTCAATGCTCCAGGATGGAGTTCTCAATCAAGTGAATAGTTTACTTCCTAGATTTTTTCCTTTATCCTCTCTTCCTTGATGTCGATTCCAATGAATGCATTTATTATGCAGAATCATTCTATGTCCTCTAGAGTTCCATATGGAGGGATTTTTTTTTAAACTATGGGAAACCCCTAGCCCGGAGTCCCTTCAGTTGGGGGAAACATATATAACCCTCATCATGCCTCTTCTTTGGGTATGGTTTCCATATATACTTTTGTGAATCATTTTGGAGGAGGATATTATCCTATCGGAAAGGACCATGGAATATACCAGAACCCTAGATGGCTTGTAATCTCTAAACCCCAATATTTCCTGGGAGCATGGGCTCAGCCACCACAACCCCGGATCCCTTTTTTGTCCATGCTTAATCTTCCATATTTGTCAAAATTAATGAATGACCATGNGTTATGGCCCCCTGTCCCCACCAATCTTCCTTTGGACATTCCAAAATTTGAGGGAAAAACTAGAGAGGATCTGGGTGATCATGTCACTACTTTTCATCTTTGGTGCTCATCTAACTCCTTGAATGATGATTCAATTTTTTTGAGTCTATTTCAATGCACCCTCACACGGATCACTGTGAAATGGTACATTGAGCTACCAGGGGGACATATGAAAAATATAATCATATGGTTTTGGTATTTCTCAACCACTTACATTTTTCGGTTCGTTACGATGTCGGCATAGAAATTTTTTCGGCCTTCTACCAAGATAAATACCTACATATCTTGGACCACATCTAAGAGTGGCACAAACAAAAGAGGTTGATCAAATCCCACATTCCTCTAGAGTTTCTGTTGGAGTGGTTCCTTAATTCCTTATTGCCTTATATTTCGAAGGATGTCTCTAAATCCGGAGTAACATTTGAGGAAGAATCTATTTTCAAAACCCAGAAATTGGATGCCATATATATTCAATATGGGATGTTGTATGAAATTATTGTTGACGAATCACAGTCGAACTATGAACCTATAAAAAATCCCGAGCCTCATGTCGATGACATCATAGACTATGCAAATGCTAAGTCTACAAACTTGGTAACAAACCAGTTGAAAGATTTGTCTCTAAGCTATCTTGTAGCAGGACAAGCTTCAAATTCATCCTCCAGTCCTGCTCATTCAACAAATGAGCATTCTATACAGTCGTTGGATAAACCAAATGGTAATAAAAAACCAGGAGGGAGTAAAAGGAAAGGACGAGGTAATAATCGTAAGGGTGGGAAAAATAACAATAAATCCAAGGATGACACTAAGAATGATATATCAAATAATAATGTTGGAGAGGGAAAGAAGGAAAAACAGAAGGTGAAGTTTCCTTGTAAAATTTGTAAATATGATCGCCTTACCCACCTAAGCCCCAAAATCAAGGAACCCTAAAGGATCTTATCATAGTCATCTGTTGTGTTGAAAAATAAATTTCCTCATAATCAACAAATGGCCTTGGGGGCCTCCAGCACTGGAATGTGCCGAGCAAGAGTCAAAACCCCTGGGCACATGAAGGTGGCAATCTATGTGTCAAAATGGTCAAGTATCAAATTGATGTATCCACTTGATATCGTGTTTAGGGTTCTTCACATACTATTGTAGGTCCAGATTCACCTCCTCCTCTGAAAACAACCTTGCAGATTGAAAATACAGAACCTCCACCTTGCATTCTAAAAGGATTACAAAAGTCGTTTTCCCACAATCCTAATTCCAGAGCTGCCAAGAACTATTAGATTATCAAATATTTGGGCCAAAACTCTTTTGCGATGTTGTCTTTGGAGGTTCTCCAGATGTGTCCTTCATAGAGGAACACCTTGTTATTTGTGTTAGGTGGTCTAGACCTTTGTGGCTCGAAGGTTATCAAGTTTGATGATCCAGATGGATATCGGTGGCCACCCACCTTTTCCAACTGGCTCAAAACAGTTTTCTGACATTTTGGCAATTTACTATTTTTAGCAGTTTTTAACTTCCGGGGCCATTTTGAGGCCTTAATGGACATTTTTTGGGAAAACGGGGAGAAACGTGGATTGTAGATCGATGTTTCTCCAGCCAAAAGTTGTAGTTCTCAGATAGATCTTTCCAACGAGATATCATATGCCTAAAACGGAGATC
>SNQJ01S0068521.1:39147-68466 GCA_010110895.2 Picea sitchensis | reverse complement strand
GTGACACATAGCATGATACCTGGACCAATTACCTCATGGAGCAAGAACCTCTTCTGATACAAGACCAAGCCGATGGTGATGGATGTTGTTGTTGCTGACAAGACAAAGCTGATGGAAAAAGAAAAGGATGGGCCCTCTAGGGCCATGATGAGGTCAATCCTGATCTTAGTACTCCATGTCTAGGGCCTATGGTCCTAGAGACATGATCTCCTAGTTATCCCTAAATATCAAGGATAACAAAGCACATAATTTTTAAGTAAAGACAAATGGAATACATTTAGAATGCACATGCATGTAGGTAGTGCAAGCATGTATGGAACTGGACCAATCCTCTCGAGGATTTCAAATGGTCCACAATATCTTGCTACAAGTTTTGAATATTTTTCCAACTTCATGGAACTTCTCTTGGCCTTCAGTTTTAAGAACACATGGTCACCCACTTTAAACTCTCTATGAGTTATGCCCTTATCTGCATAGGTTTTCTGCCTATCTTGGGAGACCTTTAAATAATGCTTTATCTTCACCATTTTTTCTTCCATTTACCTGAGCAATTATGGCTCAACCTTTGCTCTGTCTGCTGGGTTTTCCCAGCTGACTGGCATGTTGTACTTTCTTCCATATCATGATTCAAATGGGCTCATATTTAAAGATGTATGATACCCATTATTATAAGTAAAATCAATTAAGTGTAGGTAATCCTCCCATTTTGATGGTTTATCCATCAGATATATCTGTAGCATATCCTCAATCACTTGATTGACCCTCTCTGTTTTTCCATCTGACTCTGGATAATATGTTGAGATAAAATTCAGATTTGTCCCAAATCCTTTAAATAATTATTTCCAGAAATTTGATGTGAACTTGGGATCTCTATTAGAAAAAAATTCCCTAGTCACACCATGAAGCTTGGCAATTTCCCTCATATACATATTTGAAATGTTATCTTCCTTATGAGTTAGCTCCACTAGAATAAAATGAGCAACTTTAGTGATCTTATCGACCACCACCATGATGGAATCATGTTGCTTCATTGTTCCGGGAAGCTTGGTGATGAAATAAATTGTCACCACTTCTCATTTCCACTCTGGAATGGGAAATGGTTGTAGCAAACCAGCTAGATGTATGTGTTGAATCTTTGTTTTCTAACATTCTAGACATCTATCAATATACTCAACCACCTCTTTCTTCATACCTAGCCAAACATATTGGATCTTTATAGTTGCAATCATATTCTGGTAACCTGAGTGTCCGAAATAAGGCACATTATGCATTTCTCTCAACACCATATTTTTTAGCTCTTGAGAATTAGGCACAAACTCTTCCCCTGTACATAAGGATTACATCCTCCCTTAGCTCATAATCTTGATTTTGTTGTTTATCATTACCTTGTTGTAATTTTACCTTTGTTTCCATATAATGTTGATCTGATTTTGACATGAAGTTGGTTGAGGAATATGGACATGAAGGTTAGTGTAAATGCAGGTAAGACGCCCATAAATGTATAATACTCGTCATGTCGTTTATTTTGATAGGTGGAACGTCACGTGGTTCCTCACAGTTGAAGCGTTACGGCCTTGTGAAGTTGAAATCCCCAAATAATGGTTAAGAAGCCCCTATTTGGTCACACGAGATTAATAAAAGGGTAAAGTGGTTGTAACAAGAAACCCCTAAAGTAAGGAAAGAGGTTACTTATCAAAAGTATAAATACACCTCAAGGAGTCTCTCATAAGTACATTCACACACAAATTTATTGATTATCTATATTGTGATGAACTTTGGTCTATTGGTGAATCTGAGGTAGCAAGTATGAGGTTGTGAAGGAAGGTCGAAGGGGAAAAGTTTGAAGTGATGAAACTAGATTGTTGAGGTTATCCGTGGGTCATAGTGGAGAAAGTAGCGGACATATGCAAGTCACAGTGGAGAAAGTAGCAGATATCTGTGGGTCACAGTGGAGAAAGTAGCGGACATCTACGGGTCACAATCGAGAAAGTAGCAGACATCTGTGGGTCATAGTGGAGCAAGTAGCAGATGCTTTTGAAAAATCTTGAAGAAGATGCCATATTGTTGATTTATAAGTTGAGGAAGGTTTGTTGGTCTAAGACTATATGCACCAGTTCCTCTTCATGAGTAAAGATATATTTTACATGTCTTTGTTTGAGGCTTGTTTCATGGATGGTATGGCACATTCTTAAGGCATGTATTGGAACCCTTGTGGTACATGGTACATGGTTTCGTATGGTTGAGGTGATATTGATACATGCTTGACACATATTCTCGGTACTAGGTACATGGATGTTATGTTTCATTATTAGAGGCACATCTTTGTATTGGCATATGTATGAGGCACTTTCCTTGGTACTTTGTTGAGGCACTTCATAGTTGATATCTTATGGTACATGGTGTATGACATGATTGGGACATATCATGAGTGATGTTGGTACACACTTGAGGCACATGGTTTGATGTATATCTTGGATGCATATCTTGGTGATGTTGGTACAGGTTGAGATACATGGTTGATGTACTTGGTATGGTACATGGTTGATGCATGGTTCGTACAAGTTTATGTACATGTTTGGTATAGGTTTTGGTGCATGGTTGATGCACGGTTTGGTACAGGTGTTGGTGCATGGTTGATGCAATTGTTGTGGTACATGGTTTATGCTTGATTGGCACATGATTTGGTACATGGTTGAGACACATATCTTGTGATGGTATGTTGGTGATCTTGGTACATACTTGGTAGAGGCATGTGTTGGTGATGTTGGACATATAGTTGAGAGGTTTCCTTGATATGATCCTGTAACACCCTTGTTTCCCCCAGCTTGTAATTAATCATAAAATAGGATTACCATGCTAAGGAATATGGACAATGTAAATGTATTATTGTTAAACTGCCCATAACTGACTGTTGGGGGGTGAAGCCTTGAAGTATGAGCC
Source organism: Picea sitchensis (assembly GCA_010110895.2). Taxonomy (NCBI): domain Eukaryota; kingdom Viridiplantae; phylum Streptophyta; class Pinopsida; order Pinales; family Pinaceae; genus Picea; species Picea sitchensis. The sequence goes on along the minus strand of SNQJ01S0068521.1, from coordinate 65,526 downwards.
ATGATATCTCTAGAGGAAATAAATCAGTTAATAAAGAAAGGACCAATGGTTTAATCATAAACCAACCCCATGAATGGAAGCATGGTCTAGCTGTAGGATGTCAGATCGAAGTACCATAGAGACATGCCGACCTGAGCTTCCTTCAGACAGAAGGAATAGGACAGGTCGAAAACCTTCCAGAGGAGGGAAGGTAAGATACATATAGAGAAAACAAGAGAGGAGACATGGGACGAGAGCACAAGCTTGTAAGGGAGTTGTGTGAACCCAAATTAAGTGACGAGAACATGGTCTGAAGGACCCAAATGTGAGCTTGATGCTGAGGAAGCATCTGATAAACCTCATAGGGTCGTTGTGACAGAGAGAGTTTCTCTGAGAGATGGCGTAAATTCCCTAGTGATATCATAGCTTGGCACGGGGGTGGCTAGAGTGCTAAGAATGAATGCCTCTAAGCCTATGGTTGGGTGGAAAGGCACACACCCACAGTCAATTGGTTGGATGCAAGTTGTAATAGATAAGTATTCTCATACCCTATGAAATTAAGCTGTAATTATGTAATGAAATGGGATATACTATGAATGACCCAAGGATGTGTATGTTTTCTTAATGGTTATACTGTATCTCTTTATTCTTGTTTAAATTGTGTATTTAAGCAAGTATGGATTGGACATGTTTTGTATTCATAAATGCTTGCGCCCTGTGGTGGCTTAAGCTAGATCCACGAACTGTGAGTTCTTCGACCTTGGGAACAGTTTCATGTATGCATGTCGACACTCCTAGTCGTTATGAGTCCCTTGGAGGAGGGAGTCTGTTAAATCTCAGGAGAGATAGTGCACGTATGCACAGGCTCTCTTTGAGGCAGGAAGAGACCGAGAACCACTTAAGTTCTAGAGTTGAGGAATGAGAGTAAGGAGTGCGCGGAAAGATTCTTCCAAGCGTTAAGTTCAAGATAAAGAGCACAAAGCTCTTAAGCCTTTCAGCGCTAACAAAGCTGAGGAAGAGTAGCAAGGATGAAGTATTGAAAGGGAAGGTTCCATTATTTGGAATACGAACAAACGAAATCTGTTCGAAAGAAGCCACGGTCTGTTGTGACCATTGGATATGGGAAAGAGCATGGGAGTTAACCCTTGGAGTCATTCGAACTTCATGAGTTCGGCTAACTGAGCAAGTTTGTCGTAAGGGAGGTAAAATCCTCGAAGTATCGAAGTTAACTCTGAGCCTTAGATCTGAGGATGCCCGTGAACCATCTCGACTGTCAGATCTAGGAGGTAGACGATAGTCAAGTCACCGAAACTACCCATGACTTAAGAATCTGACAACGGGATGGATGCAAGTTGTTTAACGAGAGGAGAGGCCATCCCGGTCGTCATATCGACTCAAATACTCACTGGAGTTACCGAATCAAACACAAGCCGCTCGATTTAATCAACGGTTGGGAATCATTTCGGAGTGTGAAGGTGAATTTAGTGGACTTGCTAGTTCATAGCCCGCAATCAACCCACGACATTGATCTCGTTGGGGATGGAAGATCAACGACTAGGATTAGACTAGAGTCGAGCAAGCACTTCTCATATTACGGAGGTGGGATCCCACAATCACTGTGAACTGTCGATCTATGAATGGAGATCGAGGGTGGGGAATCATTGCGGAGCGCGAAGGTGAAAGTAGTGGATGCGCTAGTTCACGGCCTGCAATTAACTAACGTCATTGATCTCGTCAGGCTGGAAGATCAATGACTCCGGTTAGACTAGGTTGGGTGAACACTTTCCAGATTACGTAGGTTGAGCTCTCTGATAAAGAGCACGCATGTTGGGGCCCCACAATTACTGTGAACCGTCGATCGTCGTCGACCTTCGATATGAGTTTGATGAGATCTCTAAAATGCAAGGAGTGTGTGGGAAATCGAAATCCTCAAAGAGATCAAGCTTAGAAGAGATAACACTTTTAGGCGTACAGATGAAGTCCAAGAGGCAGACCCGTAGGAGGGGAAAGGGTCGAGGCCTTTTAACCCTTAGAAAATATTCTAAGTAAGAAGAGATCAGAATCTCAAGAGGAGGAGCGACAGTGGTCATTGGATCACAACGCAGAGGACCAATATCTGCCTGATCGAAGCAAGGTGCCCGAGCCTTAGTGCTTCACACAGACATGAGAGTGGACTTACCAAAGTCCCGAAGTATTTTGGGACCCTTCATTATCAGGAGAAGGAGATCCTGACCGTTTCTCTCCAGGAGACACGTGTCAACAGATTGTAAGCTTCAGATAATTGCTTCGAGAGGTTTCAGTTGAGATTTGAGACTCACGAAATATGGAGAGCGAAGTAAACGTCAGTCATTGGATCCAGAGGACAGGTGGCGTAAATATTTGGACTTCGGGTAAAGACCCGAAGTAGGTCATGGTCGTTTATCGCCAGGAGGGGTACGTGTAGATAGATCAGAGTCTCTGGACAAATGCACTTCGGAAGGAAATGAGTGCGTAGAATATTGAAACTCCCAAAAGATGAAGAGCCGAAGTAGATCTTGTCTGTTGGCCGACAGGAGATACATGTCGATAGATCGAAGACTTCGGAGAAAAATACTTCGAAGGTTTCCAAGTGAGGAGTGAGACAAACTCCCGAATCCCCGAAAGCCGAAGAGATGGAAGGCCGAAGAGAATCTGGATCGTAGATCCAAAAGGGCGCGTGACGACAGATCGTGAACTGCGGGTGGAAGCACTCCGAGAGAACACAAAGGAGAAGAGATTGAAATCTCCAAAGCCCGAACAACTGAAGCAGTGGAGAACCGTCGATATACAGGAGGACACATGTCATCAGATCGCAGACTCCAGGTAAAACCGTTCCTGGAGAAATAGAGAGTGAGGAAAACTGATATTTGAGATCTCCAAAGGCTGAAGTCCTGAAGGAGACAAGGGTCGTTGATTTAGAGAGGACACGCGTTAATATATCACGAGCTCATGGTGAATCACATCGGGTTTTCAGTTGAGAATTGAGATTCCACAAACCCGAAGACCCGAAGTGAATCTGGACCGCCAGGTCCAGAGGGACACGTGGCAATGGATCGTGGACTCCAGAGAAATATGTTCGAAAGTTTTCAGTTGATATTTGAGACTCTCGAAGTCCGAAGAGCCAGAGAGTCGAAGAAAATCTCAATCATTCAATCATCCGAAGTAGATCTCAGTCGTCAGATCATCCGAAGTAAATATCAAGCGTTGGATCATCCGAGGTGAATCTGGACCATTTGATCCAGAAGAGATGTGGTGTAGATCGGTGGATTCTGGGTAAAGTCACGAAGTAATTCATAGCCATCAGATCAAGAGGATAGGTGGCATAAATCTGTGGATTTCGGGGAAAGACCCGAAGCAAGCCTCAACCGTCCGATTCAAGTGGACACGTGGAAGGAATCAACTTAATTCGAGGGGAAGTGAAGTTTGAGATTTGAGATCTTAGAATTCCCGAGACCCGAAGGAAATCTCGACCGTTGATCAAGAAAAGGGATGCAGGACAGTTGATCTAGTTGAAAGGTCAAACCCCCGAAGCAGAGGCAGAGCCGCTAATTAAGAAGGACATGTGTCCGCAAATCATCGACTCTGGAAGATTGACGTACGAAAGAAAGGAAAGTTTGAGACTTGAGAATTCCGAAGTCCGGAATTCCAAAACAAATCAAAGTCATTGATTTGAAAGAGGTCAGATCTGATCCACAACTTTGAAAGGGATAGATCTGAGCTATCATTTCAAAATCACCGTCAATATTGTGATATCGACGGTCCCATAGCATTGCGGGGATCAGAGATGTGTGAAATTTAAAAAGTTGAGGACAGGCCGCAATCCAAACCATGGTTTTGAAGAAAGGACACGTGGAGGCTCAAGGAGAATTGTGGGCCAAAATGTAGTTTGGTTTCAAACTGCCTTTGGTCGCACCCACAATTGTGTGTTTGTGTGAGGTTATCACCCAAGGTCACTTCAAGTAGGGGATTATTAGAAAAGGGGCTAGCGTCCAAACTCAGATATTCCCCAAGCACGAAGGGAAGGTCGCAGGTACCATTAGACCTGCACCCGAAAGTCAAAAGGGTCTGTGTTTAATTACAGAGTGAGACCATCAGGGTCTTAGAGAGTCGTTTATCTTCAGAATCAGAGATCCTTGATCGGGAGGTCAGACTAGTTCCCTGACTTTCCAAATTAGAAACCATGAATGGAGAATTTGTCCTTCAAGCAAAGCAAAAAATTGTATGCCCCGTCGTGGGTGTGTTACAGATACATGTTAGAGGATTTGGTTGAGTATCAATGACAATGATAGGTTGGACAAGTTGATATGAGAGGTTGGATACAATGACAGGATGGATAGGTTGATGTGATATGTTGGATGTTACAGGTTGATGTGATAGGTTGATAGGTACAGGTTGAAAAGTTACAAGTTGATGTGATAGGTTGGATGTTACAGGTTGACAGGTTACATGTTGATGTGACAGTGACAATGGCAGTGACAATGACCTTGGATGTGATAGTGATAGTTAAAATGGTAGTGATTGTGGTAGTGAAAGTTGGTCTACACTTATATTTTAGAGCGACATGACAAGGAAAGGAAAGGGGGTTGTAGCCTCCTTTTGATTGGAGCCGAAGAACACATATAGTTGGAGCCTAAGAATCAGGATGTTGTAGCCTCCTTCTGGTTAGAGCTAGAGAATTCAGGGAGTTGTAGCTTCCTTCAGGTTGGATCCTATAAATAGGGGGTCGTAGCCTCCTTCCAGTTGTATACGGAGAATTGGGAATTCGGTGCTTCCAATGAATGTATTATTTGATATATAAGAGAGCATTCTGTGGTTTTCTCTCATTTGGGTTTCCATGCAAATTTTTGTGTACTGTGTACTTGATGTGATGTTGTTGATGTGATGCTACTTATGTTTATATGCTCATGATATATTGATGATACATTGATGATATATTGCTGAAAAAGTTGAAGTTTATATATTATGGTTAAAAGTGGTAAAAGTGCTCATATTGTTTCACCCCCCCTCTCAGTATTCCAACAATTGGTATCAAAGCAAGTTCCTTCAGGAAATAGTTTAAGCATTGGAAGGTAGATCATGGAGAGAAACAATTTGTATAAAAATGGAATACCACAGTTCAATGGTCATAATGGTCAAGAGTATGAAATGTGGGGTATTAGGATGAAAACATTTTTGCAGGCACAGGGATATGATGTTTGGTACTCAGTTGTTACAAGATACATCTCTACAAAGAATCCAAAAACAACAAAAACCAAGAAGGAATTGAAAATAAACAACAAAATAACAATGGATTTCAGTTGGGAAGGATTACCTATTTCAATAAAAGATAAAGTTGGAAAATGTTCATCATCCAAAGAACTTTGGGATAAGCTACATTATCTCTAATTTGAAGAACCTCCCATCATAAAGCCAGAGAATGATAAAGAAGATGCAAGAATAAAACAAGAAGAAAGATGCTCATCATGTCAGATAGATTAAGAAGAAGAAGATTGTGAAGAAGGCATAGTAGACCTTGAAGCAGAGTCAATCAATTCTTTAAACGAATTGACAAAAGAAAAGAAGAAGAGAAAGCCTCTTTAGGAACAATTAATCAAGAAAAATTCTCAAGAAAGTTCTAAAGAAGCCCAACAGGTCATCGTAAAACTAAAATCTCAGCTAGAAGAAGCCGAGAATATTGAAGAAGCATGCAAGAATCAGATGGAAGAGAAGCAATGTTTGGAAGTCGAAATAGCAACACTAAGAAAGGAAGCAATGAAAGAGAAGTAGTGTTTGGAATATGAAATAAAGGAAGTATATAAAAGATAAAATATTTTGATAGATCATCTTAAGGAAAGAACTGACAACTTAAATTAGCTTGAAGCAGAATTTGGGCGAGAAGATAGAAGACTTGAAAAAAAAATCATCTCCTTGAAGATCCAAATTGAAAAAGCAAAGCGAAAAGAAGAAGTTGTGAAGAGTCTTATGATGAAGAAAGAAGAGGTTGATAAGCTTGAAGATTAAGTTGTCACATTGAGAGCCAAAATCATCAATATCAACAAGAACGATGAAGAGACAAAAACATCCACATCATCAATAAAGAATGTTGAAGAGAAGCACTCTAAGTTTCTAGAAAAGAAGGATGAAGAAAAGAGTAAGAGTTATACAAAAGGAATCAAAAAAGGAATTATGGTAAGCTAGAATCAAAGAAAAATGATAGATATACATCTTCAGGAAGACCCTCCACATTCAAGCCATAAAGAAACTTCAATCACGATCATGATCAACCAAGGCAAGAATTCAGAAGGACTACACCACAAAGAATATCATTCACTCTCAAGTATGTAAATTTTTTTTATGGTCATTTTTTTTATTGTACTAACTTTGGACATAAAGTTGCAGATTGCAGGGCTTATGGAAAAAATGTTGAAGCAAGAAATGCTAATGTGGCCCCACATAACATTGAATGTTAAAAATTCCACAATTATGATCACATAGCTCGTGATTGTAGAATCATGATGGATACTTCTATGAAAAAGAACACTAATATCAGATATAATAAAGTTTGGAAAAGAAAACAAGAACATGTAAAAGAAGAGAAGATGAATGAAGGACACCCATAAGTCATACTCTCAAGATTGGAAATAGCACGATATCAAGAAAAATCTATAGGGAAAAAGGAAGATGTCAAATACAAGAAGGTTTGGAGAAGAAATGAAAAACAAGAAGAACATATGAATGAAGAACATGGCCCAAAGATCACAGGAGTTACACATAATAAAGAACAAAACCATGAAATTGTACTCTCGAGAATTGTAGTGCAAGATCATAATGAATCCATAGGCATAAGGAAAGAAGTCATAGTTCATAGAGATGATGAGTCTACATATGAAGAGGAAGATTATTCCGCATCAGAGCGGGTATTTTTCGGAGCCACTCGACTTGGAGACTCCTAGTGAATATAAATATTGAATAGGGGAGTCAGTGCAGTAGCTACTACAGATCAAAGAACCATACTTTGAGCAGATTGAAGTGTTTGCAGAGATAGATTCAGAACAGTCAGATAACAGAAGTACAAAGTGACAGATTGATCGATTGAGAAGTAATGTTCCCACACATGTATCAGTGGGCATTTACACAGGAAATTTTTTATGATTGTATTCTACATATGTATTTAAGCAGGGATATCTTCAGTACAAAATGTTCTAGACATGCAAAGGTTGATATACAGATAGAGAAGACCAGTGGAAACGTTTGATTTAGTTTGAATATGATGGTCAGTTGTAGCCATGATAGTACAATAATAGATGGGTCAGCATTGTGGATAGTTGAGTAGCAAATGTATGGAAAATTTGTGACATATGGACACAGATGGATACTTAACATGCACAAAAAACATGGATCAAAGAAGATGCATATCGGTTATGGCTAATGATGGATACTTATAAGGTACATATAACATGGGTTAGCGAAGATGCATAATAGTGTATTTACAATTGGAATCGGTGGAATCAATTGAAATCGGTTGAAATCAATTGGTCACAGAAAGTCAAGTAGTGAAAGGCATAGAAGAACAGGGAAAGAGAAACCTTCAGTGGAAGTTATATCATTAGAGAGACATTGTTGAACACCATGGTCATTAATTTCTAAATAGTGAACATGATAGTTCATTTGAATTCAAGAAATTTTGAATGCTTTTTGTATATGTCATAGATTTACAAGAGGAAGCACCAATGGAAAATTATCAAGCACTAGAAGAGAGGAAATGAAACACTTACAGGTAACTGTACATTGATCTACATGACAAGAGTAGTTATTCTTTTTCCCATGATGTCAAAGGGAGAGAAATAGAAATATCAAAAGAATCAAGTGCACGAAGTCAGAGAAGCTATACTTTTAGGAGGAGTCACTCTTTTCTATTAAAAGAGAAGAAGAGCTTGGAGAGGAAAATTAGGAGAGAAACATGTGAAGAGAAAGAACAAAGGCATGGGAACATAGAGAGAGAAGAGATGCATGAAGACAGGGGGAGAAACCCCAAGGAGAGAGACCCTTTTCCATTGTTGTAAAAGAGGGAGAGTGAGAAACATTGTTGAGGAGCAATGGTCACAGGGGGAGCATCAGTGTTGGAGCATCAGTGTTGCCATCAATGCTGCCATCAATGTTGGTGTTTCCATCAATGCCAAAAGGGGATATTGTTGGATACTTGGTTTGAACAGTTGGTTGTCATTGATGTCAACCCTTGGAGAATTCTGGAAGCTCTATAGATATGGTTGAGATTGATGGTGAGTTAATTTTCATTGATGGAGTGGTTGATGTCAGCAAATTTGATGGGTGCATTTGATGAATTCTACATGAATCCCCGAAGGTGTGTTTATGGGACCCGAAGTTGGTTGAGGAATATGGACATGAAGGACAATGTAAATGTAGGTAATAAACTCAAGAATGGATAATGCTCATCATTCCATTTATGTTGATAGGTGGAACATCATGTGGTTCCTCATGATTGAGGAGTTATGGCCTTGTGAAGATGGAATCCCCAAAGAATGGTTAAGAAGCCCATATTTGGTCACAAGTCATTATGAAAGGGTAAAGTGGTTGTAACAAGAAACCCCTAAAGTAAGAAAGCGATTACTTAGCAAAATTATAAATACACCTCAAGGAGTCTCTCATAAGAACATTCACACAAAACTTTATTGATTATCTATCTTGTGATGAACTTTGGTCAATTGGAGAATATGAGGTTGAATATGAGGTAGCAAGTCTAAGGTTGCGAAGGAAGGTCGAAAGGGAAAATTTTGAAGTGATCAAACTAGTTTTCTGATGTTATCCGTGGGTCACAGTGGAGAAAGTAGTAGACATCTGCTGGTCACTATGGAGAAAGTAACAAACATCTATGGGTCACAATGGAGAAAGTGGTGGACATCTGTGGGTCACAGTGGAGAAAGTAGCAGACATCTACGGGTCACAGTGGAGTAAGTAGCGAATAATTTTGAAAAATATTGAAGAAGGTGCCATCTTGTTGATTGAGAAATTGAGGAAGGTTTGTTGGTCTGAGATGATATGCACCAGGTCCTCTTCATAAGTAAAGGTATGTTTTACATGTGTTTGTTTGAGGCTTGTTTCATGGATGGTATGTCACATGCTTAAGGCATGTCTTGGAACCCTTTTGGTACATAGTACATGGTTGCATATGGCTGAGGTGATATTGATACGTTCTTGACACATATTCTTGGTACTTGGTACATGGATGTTATGGTTCATTGTTAGAGGCACATATTTTTATTGGCATATGTATGAGGCACATTCCTTTGTACTTTTTTGAGGCACTTCATAGTTGATATATTATGGTACATGGTGTATGACATGATTGGGACATATCATGAGTGATGTTGGTATAAGCTTGAGGCACGTGGTTTGATGTATATCTTTTATGCATATATTGGTGATGTTGGTACTGGTTGAGATACATGGTTGATATACTTGGTATGGTACATGGTTGATGCATGGTTGGTACAGGTTGATGTACAGGTTTGGTACATGGTATGGTACAGGTTTTGGTGCATGGTTGATGCACAGTTTGGTACAGGTTTGGGTGCATGGTTGATGCACTTGTTGTGGTACAAGTTGTGGTACATGGTTGATGACACATATCTTGTGATGGTATGTTGGTTATATTTGTACATGCTTGGTAGATAAAAGTGTTGGTGATGTTGGACATCTAGTTGAGAGGTGTCCTTGGTATATGATCCATGTGAGAGGATCTGGTTGAGTATTGGTGACAATCACAGGTTGAACAGGTTGATGTGAGAAGTCAGATACAATGATAGGTTGACAGTGGCAGGTTGGATACAGTCACAGGTTACAGGTTAATGTTACAGTGAGAGTGGTAATGACAATGACAATGATAGTGGTTGTGACAATGAATGTGACAATGACAGTGGATGTGATAGTGACAGTGACAATGGCATTGACAATGACAATGATTATGGTAGTGACGATTGGTCTGCACTTATATTTCATGGAGAAAGGATGTGGCAAGGAAAGGAGTTTTTATCCTAATTTTGATTAGAGCCTAAGAACACAGGGAGTTGGAGCTTCCTTCAAGTTGGAGCCTGAGAATGAGGGGGTTGTAGCCTCCTTCTGGTTGGAGCCTGAGAATGAGGGGGTTGTAGCCTCCTTCTGTTTGGAGCCAGAGAATTCAGGGAGTTCTAGCTTCCTTTAGGTTGGATCCTATAAATATGGGTTTGTAGTCTCCTTCCAATTGTAGATGGAGAATTAGGAAGTTGGTGCTTCCAATTAATGTATTCTTTGATATATAAGAAAATATTACATGTTTTTATCCCATTTGGGATTCCACGTAAATTATGGTGTATTGTGTACTTGATGTGATGCTACTTATGTTTATGTGTTCATTATATATTGATGATACATTAATGATATATGCTAACAAACTTAATATTTCATGGAGAAAGGATGTGGCAAGGAAAGGAGTTTTTATCCTAATTTTGATTAGAGCCTAAGAACACTGTGGAGTTGGAGCTTCCTTCAAGTTGGAGCCTCGAGAATGAGGGGTTGTAGCCTCCTTCCTCACACCGAGAATGAGGGGGTTGTAGCCCTTCCTGCTTGGAGCCGAGAATCTCGTGGGAGTTCTAGCTTCCTTTAGGTTGATCCCTATAAATATGGGTTTGTAGTCTCCTTCCAATCAGATGGAGAATTAGGAAGTTGGTGCTTCCAATCAATGTATTCTTTGATATATAAGAAAATATATTATGTTTTTATCCCATTTGGGTTCCATGTAAATTATGGTGTACAAAAATTTGATGTGATGCTACTTATGTTTGTATGTGTTCATTATATATTGATGATACATTAATGATATATGCTAACAAACTTAAAGTTTATATATTGTGGTTTATATGGTAAAAGTGTTCATATTGATTCACGCCACCCCCCCTAAGATATTCCAATAGAAAATGCTAGCCATCTAATTTTTTTTGGCATTCAATGTTGGTTGTCCGAAGAAGTATTTTAGACCACTATGGTATAACCTCAACTCAAATATTTTTCCCATGAGATAGTGCCTCCACATATTTAAGGCATGCACTATGGCTGTCAATTCTAAATCATGAGTGGCATAGTGTCTCTCATGTTATTTTAACGTCCTTGATTCATAGAGTATCACATGCCCATTTTGACTAAGAAATCCTCTAAACCCTTCCTTGCATGCATCGATGCACACAAAAAAATATTCATTTGGATCAAATCCTCAAAATTGGTGCATTTGTCAACAAGTTCTTCAAGTGTTGAAAATTTCTCTCACAATCATAGGTCCATTCAAATCTCACACCCTTATTTTGCAAAGAAGTGAATGGGTGTGAAATCTTTGAGAAACCTTCAATAAATCTTCTATAATAACCTGACAATCACATGAATGACCTAACCTTTGAAACATTCCTAGGTATTGTCCATTTCTCATTGGCTCTTATCTTCTCAGGATCCACAACTATCCCTTCCTCTGAAATGATATGGCCTAAAAAATGTATCTGCCTTTGATAAAATGTATCCATTCTTTAGATTTAGATTAAATAAGTATGTCATCCAATAAGAAAATGACAAACTTATCCAAGTAATGTTTGTAAATACCATTCATCAAACACATGAAGACAGTTGGTGCATTTGACAACCCTAATGGCACCATTGTAAACTCATAATGGCCATACCTCGTTCTGAAGGATGTCTTGTTGATGTCTTATTCTTTAATTTTGACTTGATGATATCCTTATCTGAGATCAATATTGGAGAATACCTTTGAATCTTTCATCTAATAAAAAATATCATCTATCGATGGAAAATGATACTTGTTCTTCACAGACACGTTATTCAATTGTCTGAATTCAATGCAAAGCCTCAATGTTTCATCCTTATTTTTCACAAATAAAACTAGGGCACCCCAAGGTGACACACTTGGGCATATGTACCCCTTCTTCAAAATATCTTCAAGTTGCATTTGCAATTCCTTCAACTCTGGTGTATTCATCCCATAAGGAGTCTCAGATACTAGAGCTGCTCCAAACATCAAATTAATAGAGAAATCAATATCTCTTTTCGATGGTAACCCCAATATCTCTGTAAATACATCCACAAACTCCTTTAAAAATGAATAGTATTCAATGCATGACACTTTATCTTTAGGTGTCTCCTCCATATGTGCTACAAATATTTGACATCTTTTCCTAGAGCTTTTCTTCAGCTACAAGGATAAAATTTATCTAATTGAAATTGCCCTTGATATTCCTTAAACTATTTTAAAGTTCCCTTCCTCATCCCAACAAGTAAATGGTTTTTTATAACAGTCTAGGACAACATAATGCTTTTCCAACCAATCCATACCAATTAGGCAATCATATGAGCCCAAATGTATGATATTCAAATCTACCTTTGTGCTCAGTCCATTCATGTCCATTGGACATTCCTTTACCAACACATTAATTCTTCTTTTGGCTCATATAGCTAGTTGAACCAACCAAGATTTCCAAAGTTTCTTCATGGAAAATGAAATATTTTCATCAACTTAGGATCTATATAACTATGACTAGCTTTTGAATCAATCAAAATAGAAATAGGTTGGTGATTAATATTACCTTCCACTTCAATCATGTGGGATTCAAATTCATCTTGCTTGTTGTCCAGGGTTGCATAGATCCTTAGCATGCTTCTTTCCACATCCTCAATTGTATCAACATGTTGTACATTGTGAAAATGCTCACTTTTTGACCTCTATGAGGTAAATCCTTGTACATGTGATCTCCCTCACAACCCCAACATTCAATAGGTTGATTCCTTGGTATTTTGCCCGAATTTTCTATCATTCTAGGCTCATTTGGAGTTGGATGTCCCTGAGCATTATTTCTAAAGAATGGTGGTTTGTTCCCCTTCTTCCTCTACTCCATATTACCTTTATTCTTGTATTTCCAATCATTTTGGAAATTTGGTCTTCCTCAATGTTGATCATAGAGACATTTGTCTCTCCTGATTGCTTCATCCAATGTCTTGGGATCATAATACTAAAACTTATCGATGAATATTGATGGGATCCCACTCATGAACCTTTGACTATTGACCTATTCATCCTTGATGAAGTCAACATACTTCAGAAATTCTAAAAATATCCTTTCATACATGTCCATGGTCATACTTCCTAGCTTGAGTTCAAATAACTCCATCTTCCTATCATAATAACGCTTGGTCAAGTACCTCTTCTAAAAATACTTATTGAAATGCCTATAAGTAAGTTTCTTCTCATCAATGTGATGTACTTGCATGAGTCAGTCCCACCACATGGATGGTTTTCCCTTCAACTGATAAATAGCAATTCTTCCTTCTTCCTATGAAGAATAATTGTGCAACTGAAAGTATTTCCTCATCCCTAATAACCAAGTCTCTGCATCCCCATCTTTATTATTCTCATCATCAAAGGTAGGATGCTTGATCTTATTCATTTCTTGTTGAAGTTTATCTAGCCCAGACCTTCTGCTATGATTTCTAACAAGAGATATACTTGAACTATTGTGTGCTCTCCTAACTGAATTCCTTGGTGAGTGATGATGATGCCTATAAACACTTCTATATTCTCTTCTTTTATCTTGAGATTTGTGGCTTTTTTACTTGCTTGATTATGTCCCCTTATCCACTTTATTCTCTATTCTATCCAAACTCTGCAACACCCCGAGGTTGATGCCATCTTGTTTCTCTTTAGCTTTAATAATCCTCTCATTATCATATTTATAACTTAACACATATCTTTGGAGACTCTTTATTGTTTCTACCAAATTCATGCTCTCCTCCTTACCTTCCCCATGCCCATTCGATTATGTCCTTGCATTACCCATGCTGGCACACAACCCGCAGAATTCATCCTCATGGTTGTAAGTCATATATGCCTATTCCATGCCTCTGCTCTCTTTGTTGATCTTGTTCTAATCTATTTTCCCTTAAATCTGCAAAATGTGCAGACAATAGGATTTGTTAGACTATAATAATTTAACAAATCTATCAATTTATGCACCATTTTTCCCTTTTAAATACAATAGAAATAATCTTTCTATTTTAATGTGAATTATATGGTTCAATTCACATTCCTAGGTGAATATATGGACTCCTTTGTCCAAGACCTTTCAAATGACTGCTTTCTTTCTCAATTCTAGGTTATGAACATAAAGTTATGGCCATTTGATTAATACCCATTTACTCCTTTTGCAGACCCTTCAACCAAGTGCAATTTTTATCTATGACCATGCATCTTTACACTTGCTCCTTTGGATTTTTGACAAGAGCTCAACTGGATTCCTTCCTTGCCATATTTTGGACAAACTAGCCAATTTTCACCTTCATCTGAGCTCCAAGCTGCTAGTTACATATTGTTGAAGTTTTAGAGCAATTTACCTTTTTATCCATGAATGCTATAGGTGCCTTTTACGTCATCAAGTGAAATTGTAGGTACCCATATTCATAATTTAACCGCATGGTTGTGTTCTATGGCTCAATATATTTCCATAGACTACTTGTGTGCCCCATTCTGACTTATAAGCAGGAAGTTATGGCCTCTGTAGTGAATTGGCACCGAAAAATTACCTTACATTTTTTGGCATGTAACTTCCTCATACATGCTCCATTTTATGAACAATTTATCTCGTTAGAAATCTCTCTCTGAGATCTATCATTTAGAAGTTTAAAATTATGATCTGTAAAGACATATATTTTCGAAGCAATTGGACTTCTAAAAATATTGTTTACGCCTCCAAAAATGGCCTACAAGTTAAGGACCTCGAAAATACCCAATTTTCAGATCAATTTTCACTATTTTCTATAAATTTTAGTCGACTTATGCTAACTGGGATGTTGACGTAGCATATATAGTCCACCTGGTACCTAGAGGTGGTGCCATATCATCCTCCTTCCCAATTTTCCTTGCCTCATTGGCCTCCACCACCTTCCCTTACTTTCTTCTTCCCTTTTCTCCTCCTCTCATCGCACATATGCTTAGTTTTCAAGCCCCATAGTCCTTGGTTTCGCACGTGACATCTAATCATTTCTAATCAGGATGGGTGGACCCCATCCTGCACCAAATCTCCATGTACACGTGAACTTTCAAGTCACTCATATATGACGGTGAATATTTTGGCGTCGATCAATGGTTGCGATCACAATCAACGGTCAGCATTGTATTTCGAGCCCCCCCACCATGTCAACCATTAACACAACGGGGGGTCCAAAATGGAAACCATCAGTTTTTGGCTCTATGATGTGGTGGCTACACGTTAATTTTGACCTCCCCCCAATGATTTCCAAAACCACCAGGGAACCCCCCTGAAATCATGGTTCTAGGGACCTTAGGTCATGGTTTCGCAGGTCAGGCATGTGCTTGTCCACCGTGGCTCCACATCACCCGCCACTTACCACCAGTGTAACCATGTACCTAACACTTTGGACCTCCCACCATGGAAATACATGTCACCTCCGCCACATCATCTGACATGTGGTTCCACGTCATGTTGACGTCACTGTACACAAATAAAAAATACCCAAAAATTTTCAATTTTGCCAAAATCCCGAATTCTGAAAAATGCCCAATTTCGTAATTATTTCTGCAACAACCATTGAAGCTCTAAAACTAAGCTTAATATGGGAAATTCCATCCCTGTAAGTGTTAATTCAACTTCTGCACCTAAAATTTGATTCTTCCACATTGAATTTTCTAGAAATTCCACTATATAAATTGGGGCTTTTTCCCAATTTCACCATCGGCGCTCTGCAAATCCTCAATTCAACTAATTACGATACCGATAAGTGCCAATAAACCTTTACAACAACAAATTATCCCCGTGTGCGTCCGATTCACAACTTTGGGCACAATTTCTCTTCAATTCCCCTCGAAAATTTAGGATTCTTACTAATTTTTCCATGGTTTCTCTATGAATTCGAAATTTGGCCATCTACAGGACTGAATTTGTTCAGAATGCAAATAAAAAATGAGGAATTTCTAATCTCTGACTAAATTTTCTCAAATTACTCGTGAAATTTTACCAATTTCACTACAATAATTTCGACAAACATGTTGCAGACATCCCTTTTTGACATTCTGTGAAATAGTTTTCATACATACTCTACAAATTTCACTTATGTGATCTATATTTGACCCACTTTAGGTCCAGTGTCAAAATTGGAGTTTTGATACCACATTGTCGCATCCCCAAACCCAAGTAGGGCCATTCCACTCAACAATTCTGCCTCTGATACCATTTAATTTATAACATGCTCTGCATATGAAGTAATTATACAATGCAAACAACATACATTTCATGCATAAACATGTATAGTAAAACATACATAATTATATAAGCATTCGCAAAGTAACTAACATAAAAACATAGTTAAAATAACACTTATCTTTTTAATAATTCACCGACTATGTGTAGACCTTAGACTTTCCTCTTGGCCATAGACTCTGATGCTCATAAACTCTCAGCAACAGTTCACCCCCGAGCTGAGGCTAGAAACTCCACCAAGGAAGGATTCCTAAGCCAGACTAAGGTCTAACCAACACAATAACACTCATGTCAAGGTCCCAATTGATGCAACTAGCCTACAACCTCATTTCCCACAACTTGTTCCACCCGAGGAAGTTTACCCATTCTCTGTTCAGCAGTCCTTCGATTGTCCCACTTCCCTTCCAAGGCTTCAACAACAAACTGGACATAAAGTCTCAAATCTATGTAGCTATTTCCCATCACATAAGGAAAGAAATTTCCAATGGTTCTCTCACCCAAAGAGGATGCTCACAGGCATGGCAACCCGCTTCTTCAAAATTCACATAGGCCTGACAATCTACTTCTTCTCCTCAAACTAACCAGGTTTACTAGTTACAATCGGCTCCAAGCTCCCAAAGTACAATACCAATGACGGATGGCATGGAGAGTACGGTTGGTAAGATTCAATGAGATAATAATGAGAGAATGATGGAGAAATGTACTAAGCTCTTACTATAAGTATGCATGTTCCCAACTTGACACTTGTCATGTTGGGAACTACCTTGTCCCCACTTGACGATACATTCCCCATCCTAAGAAGTTAGGATAAAATATCACATAAAATAGACTTTAGGAAATACAATAATCCCTTGGGATTAAGCCCCCTTGGCTTAGCCCCTCTTCCTAGACTCTTAGCCCATTTTCCTCTCTAGTGGAGTTCTGCCCCCCCCCCATACTCTTTTCTCTAGTTGGTATGCAACAATGATGTATTTTATCAATAATCTGAGTGTGATTACATATTACAATGATAGGTTCACTGGCCTTTTTAGAAGCTAGGCTCTCCAACCTAATAACCACACATGCATTCAGACCTAAAAACATATATACAAAGGCACTTTGGCCCAAAATATCCTATCTGACTGACCTATATGCAAATTTACAATTGGGGTTCAGCCTAGGGGTATTACAAAACATGAATTTTCCTTAATCTCACCCTCTACAAAGGAACCCATAAATAAGGCAATACAAACCATTGTATGTCATGAACCCCATGCCCATAAGTTCACTCCACTCCACTTCACATGCACACATGGATTAGATAGGTTTCTCTTGGGAAACGCCTCAGACTTGGGGAATGATTGACCCAATAGGATGCCTTGAGTCCCCTCCCACACCTAAATTTGACAAATTGTATAACGTCCTTGAGCATTTGTTTAGTTTGAAAAGGGGAGTTTAATGAACATATCGTGTGGTTTGATTATTAGATGTGGCTTACTTGTCATGATACTTGTGACTCATGGACCCTTGGAGGGTGTATTTTTTTTCCTTTGCAGGACCTTGCCTAGTGGACCTGTATTCATGAGGAGATGATTAGCTCGGACCTTCATGAGGGCTTGAAGCCCAAGGATAGATGAAGATACCCCATGCCTGGGGAAAGATTGTGATGACCAATTTGCATAGTGAAAGAAGAAGGCGTTTCCTTTGGAGGCACTCTGGCAGGTCCAGACGATGTGTTACCAGACCTTCCCACCTAGATGTTATCCCTTAGAGGCCTTGTACGTCACCCTAGTATCCCATGACATCACCCAGGGCTAGGGTTTTGATACTGGGAGATCCTAGATGACAATTTGGCACATGTGGAATGGAGGATGGCCTTTGGAGGTGCAACATTCCACTAAATGACCTCAATGTTTCCTTGAGGAGGCCTAATTTCACCCTTGTTAGGGTTATNAGGGCTAGGGTTTTGATACTGGGAGATCCTAGATGACAATTTGGCACATGTGGAATGGAGGATGGCCTTTGGAGGTGCAACATTCCACTAAATGACCTCAATGTTTCCTTGAGGAGGCCTAATTTCACCCTTGTTAGGGTTATTTTGTAAAGAATTGATTTTATTTTAATTTTAATGATCAAATTGACATGTAGGCTTAGTTTTGTGAAAAGACACAAATGTTGGGTAAAATAAGCCAGGATTTTCCATATGGCACTTTCATTTTTTGATCATAACTCACCTCTCACAAGAAGGGGGACTGAAATTTTCTCCCTTTAGAAGTTATTGGCTGAAATTACTAGTGTGCACTTGCTTGGAGGCTCTTTTGGATGCATTTTGGATCATTTCTTGGTGGAATTTTGTCAAATCTAGGGGTTTTGTGCTTGATTGTTCTTGGTGAAGTAAGTAAATATGCAATTTTCATTTCATGATAAATGTTTATGGTATGTTTACTTGTTCATATTTAAGGTTATGAAATTTCTTTCTTGAAAATCCTAGGAGTAAGAAACATAAAGCGCTTCTTTCTTGCTCTTTGTTTTGTCAGTTTTTCCTAAGAAGATATTGTCTAGACAAACTTCTAGACCCCTAAAGTGATAGCACTTTAGAAGCTTTGTCTATCTTGTATTGCATCAAATATATTTCAAGAGTCTAAGGATAGGAGAAACCGTTAGGGCCTAGAAGTGCCTACACCCTAGTTGAATCTTCTCTTTGAGGCTTGGTGCTTGAGAACTTAAGGTGCTACTTCTCAAGATTCCACCTTGTTATCTCTTAGACAAGTATAATAATTGTTATTTCTCCAAGTAAGAGTGTTAAATCTATTGACTCCATAAACCCTTGAAGGCACTAGTCTCATCTCTCTTTTGTTGGAAGATTGATCAAACACTTTTACACTCTCTTCTTTGAAGCTTTTACTAACTAATTCTAACACTAATTTAGCCTAGATCACTAACTTTATTTTTGTTGTTATAAATGTTTTCTACATCCATATAATATCAACAAATTTTCTCCATAATTGATCTTTGATGCTAGCTAAACATTTCAGAAATTTCTTGTGACAAGTTATTATCATTCTCAATATTAAATGCTATAATTTGATTGTCTTTTCAAGCTTTTCTAAGGAGTATTTGTTGCATATGTTACATTTTATCAATTGTTGTTGTAAACTTATTCATTGCTGCATTTTTATATCGGTTATCATATTTTCACTTGGTTTATTGTCTCTTGAAGCTTTACTATCATATTTGTACTTGAAAATGCCATATGTATGCTTTATTGTCTTGTTCCGGTTTGGTACAATTCATCACTTTCATTTGCTTCATCTTTCATGGAAATAAACCTTGTGACATCTTTAATTGGAGTGACCAATGAGAAGGGAGGTACTTTTATCATTATCTTTAGCTCACCCATCCCTTTAGGTAACTGGGGACGCCTCCCTTGGGTTGGATTTCCATCCATCCCTAAATAGTGGGGATTTCCTATTGAGGTGACAGTGATAGGACATATTGTTTTTTATGCCAATATCCCCTACTTGTCTTGGGTTTTGGACAAGTACAGATTGTGCAATAACACCCTCATTGAATATATTGAGTTTAGGGTCAATTTTCACATAAACTATTGACCAACATGACAAGATCTTAATGAAGATCACATATTCATAGTTATAACCTCCCAAACACCTTTAGATGAACCTATTTGAAATTGGGGAAGAAAACATGTAGCATACGCATCCCCAAGCTTGGCCATGCCACTCAACAATTTCGCCTCTAATACCATTTAATTTATAACATGCTTTGCATATCCAGTAATTATGCAATGCAAACACCATACAATTCATGCATAAACATGTATAGTAAAACATACATAATTTATATAAGAATTCACATAGTGAATAGCATAAAAACACATATAAAATACCATGTATCTTTTTAATAATTCACCAACTGCGTGCAGACCTTAGAATCTCCTCCCATCCATAGACTCTGCTACTCATAGATTCTCGACAATAGGTTACCCCTGAGATGAGGCTAGAAACTTCACTAGGGAAGGATTCTTAAGCCAGACTAAGGTCTAAACATCACAATAACACTCAATTCAAGGTTCCAACTACCACAACTATCATACATCCTCTCATTTCCCATATCTCGTCCCACCCCATGAAGTGTACTCCTTCTATGCTCAACGGTCCTTCAGTTGTCCCACTTCCCTTCTGAGGCTTCAACAATAGGACATACGTAAAGTCTTAGAGCTCTGTAGTTGTTTCCCAATAGACAGGGAAAACAATTCCCAGTAGTTCTCTCACCTAGAGAGAATACTCACAGGCCTGACAACCCACTTCTTCAAAATGCACACAGGCCTGACAACCTGCTTCTTCTCTTGAAACTAACCAGGTTACTGGTTACAATAAGCTCCAAGCTCCCAAAGTACAATATCAATGATGGATGACATGGAGAGTATAGTTGGTAAGAGTGATGAGAGAATGATGGAGAAATGTACTAATTTCTTACTTTAAGTATGCATGTTCCCAACTTGACACTTGTCATGTTGGGAACTACCTTGTCCCCACTTGATGATATGTTCCCCATCCTAAGAACATAGGATAAAATATCACATAATTTAGACTTTAGGAAATATAATATTCCCTTGGGATTAAGCCCCTCTTCCTAGACTCTTAGCCTCTTTTCTTCTCTAGTGGAGTTATATCCCCCCATACTCTTTTGTCTGGTTGGTATGCAACAATGATGTATTTTATTAATAATCTGAGTGCGAATACATATTACAATGATAGGCTCATTGACGTTTTTAACATCTAGGCTCTCCAGCCTAATAACCACACAGGAAATATGGACCAAAATATCATGGATCACTAGCCTATATGCACATTTACAATTGGGGTTTCACCTAGGGGTATTACATTCCCCTCCCCCTTATTTATGCATTGTCCTCAAGGCATTATATACACATTTACAATCCAAAAAATTTCAAAAATATTCAAAAAGATGTGGGTACTCCTCCCACATGGCATCTTCATGCTCCTAGGTCGCATCTTCAGAACCGTAACAGCTCAACTGGACCTTTACCAACCCTTTTCTCAATTCCAAATCAACTTGACTTTCCGATCCAATATGCATAATGACTGAACTCAGAAGTCTCCTTCTTGCTCCACCTGTATCAAATTCCAATCAATTACATGATTAGCATCAAGCACATACTTTTTAAGTAAAGACACGTGGAATACATTATGAGTGCACATGGATGTAGGTAGTGCAAGAATGTATGCAACTGGACCAATCCTCTATAGGATTTCAAATGGTCCACAATATCTTGCTACAAGTTTTGAATAGTTTCCCAACTTCATGGAACTTCTCTTGGCCTTCAGTTTTAAGAACACATGGTCACCCACTTTAAAATCTCTATGAGTTATAGCCTTATCTGCATAGCTTTTATGCCTATCTTGGGAAAACTTTCAATTCTGCTTTATCTTCACCATTTGTTCTTCCATTTACTTGAGAAATTATGGCCCAACTACTTCTTTGTCTACTAGGTTTTCCCATCTCACTAGCATGTTGCACTTTCTTCCATATCATGGTTCATCTTTAAAGATGTATGATACCCATTATTATAAGTAAAATCAATTAAGTGTAGGTAATCCTCCCATTTTGATGGTTTATCCATCACATATATCTTTATCATATCCTCAATCACTTGATTTACCCTCTTTGTTTTCCCATCAGACTCTGGATAATATGTTGAGCTAAAATTCGGATTTGTCCCAAATCCTTTAAATAATTATTTCCAGAAATTTGATGTGAACTTGGGATCTCTATTAGAAAAAAATTCCCTAGGCACACCATGAAGCTTGGAAATTTCCCTCATATAGATATCTGTAATGTTAGCTTCCTTATGATTTAGCTTCACTAAAATAAAATGACCAACTTTAGTGAGATTATCTACCACCACCATGATGGAATCATGTTTCTTCACTATTCTAGGAAGCTTGGTGATGAAATCAATTGTCACCACTTCCCATTTCCACTCCGGAATGGGCAATGGTTGTAGCAAATCAGTTGGATGTTTGTTCTCAACCTTTGTTTTCTAACACTCTAGACATCTATAAATATACTCAACCACCTCTCTCTTCATACTTGGCCAAAAATATTGGCTCTTGATAGTTGCAATCATATTCTGGTAACTTGGGTGTCCAACATAAGGAACATTATGCATTTCTCTCAACACCATATTTTTTATCTCTTGAGAATTAGGCACAAACTCTTCCCCTGTACATAAGGATTACATCCTCCCTTATCTCTTAATCTTGAATTTGTTGCTGATTATTACCTTGTTGTAATTTGTCCTTTGTTTCCATATAATGTTGATCTGATTTTGACATGAATTTGGTTGAGGAATATGGACATGAAGGACAATGTAAATGTAGGTAACACACTCATAGATTGATATTACTCATTGTGTCGTTTCTATTGATAGGTGGAACATCACATGGTTCCTCACGGTTGAAGAGTTATGGCCTTGTGAAGTTGAAAGCCCCAAAGAATGGTTAAGAAACCCCTATTCGGTCACAAGAGATTAATAAAAGGGTAAAGTGGTTGTAACGAGAAACCCCTAAAGTAAGGAAAGAGGTTACTTATCAAAAGTATAAATACGCCTCAAGGAGTCTCTCATAAGTAAATTCACACACAAATTTATTTATTATTTATCTTGTGATGAACTTTGGTCTATTGGTGAATTTGAAGTTGAATCTGAGGTTGTGAAGGAAGGTCGAAGGGGAAAAGTTTGAAGTGATCAAACTAGATTTATGAGGTTATCTGCAGGTCACAGTGGATAAAGTAGGGGACATCCGCAGGTCACAATGGAGAAAGTAATGGACATCCATGGGTCATAGTGGAGAAAGTAATGGACATCCACGGGTCACAGTGGAGAAAGTAGTAGACATCTGCGGGTCACAGTGGAGCAAGTAGCAGATTCTTTTGAAAAATCTTGAAGAAGGTGCCATCTTGTTTATTTAGAAGTTGAGGAAGGTTTTTTGGTATGAGATGATATGCACTAGGTCCTCTTCATTAGTAAAGATATGTTTTGCATGTCTTTGTTTGAGGCTTGTTTCATGGATGGTATGGCACATGCTTAAGGCATGTATTGGAACCCTTGTGGTACATGGTACATGGTTGTGTATGGTTGAGGTGATATTGATACATGCTTGACACATATTATTATTACTTGTTACATGGATGTTATGGTTCATTATTAGAGGCACATCTTTGTATTGGCATATGTATGAGGCACATTCCTTGGTACTTTGTTGAGGCACTTCATAGTTGATATCTTATGGTACATGGTGTATGACATGATTGGGACATATCATGAGTGATGTTGGTACATGCTTGAGGCACATGGTTTGAGGTATATCTTGGATGCATATCTTGGTGATGTTGGTACAGGTTGATATACATGGTTGATGTACTTGGTATGGTACATGGTTGGTACAAGTTTATGTACATGTTTGGTACATGGTATGGTAGATGTTTTGGTGCATGTTTGATGCACAGTTTGGTATAGGTGTTGGTGCATGGTTGATGCATAGTTTGGTACAGGTGTTGGTCCATGGTTGATGCACTTGTTGTGGTACATGGTTGATACTTGGTTGGCACATGATTTGGTACATGGTTGAGACACATATCTTGTGATGGTATGTTGGTGATCTTGCTACATGCTTGGTAGAGGCATGTGTTGGTGATGTTGGACATCTAGTTGAGAGGTTTCCTTGATATGATCCATGTGAGAGGATCTGGTTGAGTATCAGTGACAGTGACGGGTTGGACAGGTTGATGTGACAGGCTGGATACAGTGACAGGTTGGACAGGTTGATGTGATAGGTTGGATGTTACAGGTTGACAGGTTGACAGGTACGGGCTGATAGGTTACATGTTGATGTGACAGGTTGGATGTTATAGGTTGACAGGTTATAGGTTGATGTGACAATGACAATGGTAGTGATTGTGATAGTGATCATGGATGTGACAATGGCAGTGATTGTGGTAGTGACATTTGGTCTACACTTATATTTTAGGGCGACAGGACATGGAAAGGAAAGGGGGTTGAATCCTCCTTCCGGTTGGAGCTGGAGAACACAAGTAATTGGAGATTCCTTCAGGTTGGAGCCTGAGAATCAGGGTGTTGTAGCCTCCTTCTGGTCAGAGCCAGAGAATTCAGGGAGTTGTAGCTTCCTTCAGGTTGGATCCTGTAAATAGGGGGTCGTAGCCTCCTTCCAGTTGTATCTAGATAATTGGGAAGTTGGTTCTTCCAATTATTGTATTCTTTTATATATAAGAAAGCATTATGTGGTTTTATCCCATTTGGGTTTCCATGTAAATTTTGGTGTACTATTTACTTCATGTGATGTTGTTGATGTGATGCTAGTTATGTTTATATGTTCATGATATATTTATGATACATTGATGATATATTGTTGACAAAGTTGAAGTTTATATATTATGGTTAAAAGTGGTAAAAGTTCTCATATTGATTCACCCCCCTCTCAGTATTCCAACAATTGGTATCAGAGCAAGTTCCTTCGGGAAATAGTTTAAGCATTGGAAGGTAGATCATGGAGAGAAACAATTTGTATAAAAATGGAATACCACAGTTCAATGGTCAAAATGGTCAAGAGTATGAAATGTGGAGTATCAAGATGAAAACATTTTTACATGAACATGGATATGATGTTTGGTACTCAATTGTTACAGGATACATCGCTACAAAGAAGCCAAAAATGAAATCCAAGAAGGAATTAAAAAGAAACAACAAAATAGAATGGATTTCATCTGGGAATGATTACATGTTCTGGTAAAATATAAAGTTGGAAAATGTTGATCAACTAAAGAACTTTGGGATAAGCTACATAATCTCTAATTTGAAGAATCTCCCATCACAAAGATAGAGAATGCTAAATAAGATGCAAGAACATAACAAGAAGAAAGATCCTCATCATGTCAGCCATATTCAAAAGAAGAAGATTGTGAAGAAGTCACAGTAGACCTTGAAGCAGAGTTAATAAGTGATTTAAACGAATTGACAAAAGAAAAGAAGAAGAACAAGTCTCTCTAGGAACAATTAGTCAAGAAAATTTCTCAAGAAAGTTCCAAAGAATCCCAACAGGTAATCGTAAAAATAAAAGCTCAGCTAGAAGAAGCCATGAAGATTGAAGAAACATGCAAGAATCAGATGGAAGAGAAGCAATGTTTGGAAGCCGAAATAGCAACACTATGAAATGAATCAATGAAAGAGAAGCATTGTTTGGAAGCTGGAAGAAAGGAAGTAGAGAAAAGAGAAAATATTTTGACAAATCATCTTAATGAAAGATCTGACAACTTAAATCAGCTTGAAGCATAATTCAGTTGAGAAGAGAGAAGACTTGAAAAAAAAGTCATCTCCTTGAAGATATAACTTGAAGAATCAAAGCAAACAGAAGAATTCGTGAAGATTCATATGATGAAGAAAGAAGAAGAGGTTGAGAAGATTGAAGAAGAAGTTGTCAGATTGAGAGCCAAAATCGTCAATATCAACAAGAACGATGAAGAGGCAGAAACATCCACATCATCAATAGAGAATGTTGAAGAGAAGCACTCTAAGTTGCCAGAAAAGAAGGATGAAGAAAAGAGTAAGGGTTATGAAGAAGTACTCAAAGAAAGGAATTATGGTAAGCCAGAATCAAAGAAAAATGATAGAGATACATCTTCGGGAAGACCCTCCACATTCAAGCCACAAAGAAACTTAAATCATGATCAACCAAGGAAAAAATTCAGAAGGACTACACCACAAATAATATCATTCACACCTAGGTATGTAAATTTCTTTTATGGTCATTGTTTTTATTGTACTAACTTTGGACATAAGTTGCAGATTGCAGGGCTTATGGAAGAAATGTTCAAGCAAGAAATGTTTTGTGGCCCCACATAACATTGAATGTTACAAATGCCACAATTATGGTCACATAGCTCGTGATTGTAGAAGCATCATGGATACTTCTATGAAAAATAACACTAATATTAGATATAAGAAAGTTTGGAAAAGAAAACAAGAACAGGTAAAAGAAGAGAA
>SNQJ01S0068521.1:0-28334 GCA_010110895.2 Picea sitchensis | reverse complement strand
TTTTTCTCCAATCTTGTATTGCAGGTTTTTGTAATGTCTTTGAGCTTCTGACTTATATATTAGGGGTTTTATGCATATGTTTAATAATATTGATGATGAAATGTGATTGACATTGCTATGATCCCTGTGACTGATGAGCCCATGGAGGGCGTAGCTTTTGATGTGCAGGACCATACCCGATGGACAGGTACCATTTGGACTGGTACACATGGCGAGATGATCAGTTTGGACCTCCATGGGGCTGAAGAGCCCACCAGATGGATGTTGAGACCCCATCAGGGGGTAGAGACAGGACGATGGTTGATCAGGGTTTTTCACTGGAGAAGAAGAGGATGTTCCATCAGAGGCACTTTGGCAGAGCCCATCCTAGGGGGATTGACCCACTTCCAGTGAAATGTTTTCCCTGGATGGCCCAGGACGTCACCTATGGGCTCATCACATCATCTTGAGCGTGTGGCAGTTTGATAGGGCAGTTGGCACGTGTGGCATGATGAAGAGGCCCAAAGAGGGCTAACGTTTTTCTCTTTATTGCTACATTTTCCCTAAAAAGGGGCTAATGTCTCCCTTAGAAGGGGTGACGTCTCACTTTTGCTCAATTAGGGTTTCAAAATGAACATTTAATGTAAAACAACATTATTTTGGTATTTTGGCCTTATCGACCTTTTTATGACCTAAAAAGTTAAATTAGGTCATTGATACAGTATATATTGAGGGTTTTCACTCTCATTTTTATGATCAATCATCACTCACTCATTAGTGAGGTCTGATTTTAGCGCCCTGATGGGGTTTTTGGCTGAACTAAGTGATGCGCACTTGTTGAAGGAGGATATTTTTGGGCATTTATGGTGTTTCTCTTGAAGGAAGGTGTTACAACTAGGATTTGCATGGTTATTTCTTCGTGATTTGTAAGTATTTTTCTGCAAAACTTCTTGATTGAATGGTTGCAGTTTGATTTCTTGCATCTATTTATAAATATTGTTGAATCAAAACCCTAGGGGACAAACACACCAGTAGGTTGTTGTCTCATGTCCCCTTATAGAGAAGCCTTAAGCCATTGAAGAGGAAAAAGAGAGCCTAGCCATAACTACACACCTTTTTCTTTCTTCCTTATGCTAGTCGTACCCTTTTGAGCCAAGAAGAGTGAGACGTCCCTGGCCTAGGCTTACTACACCAGGGCTGTATTGTTCTAGGGTTTGTTGATAGGCCTTTCTCTAGCAACACCTCCCTCAACAAAACCTCATGTCTTGGTCTATTTTTCATGTTTTGGGGCTAGTCGTTTGTCGGGAAGGAGGAGAGAGCACGAGGCCTTGATTTTGCAACACCGGAGTGAGCCTCTCTCCCCTAGGGTTTTTCTTTTAAGGCCCTGCTCTAGTAGCACCTTGAAACTTTTCCCTCCAATCCCTTAAAATCTCTTTCCCTTCAACTCTTGCATCCATCATTTATTGACTGCTTTAACCCTAAGGCACTGATCTCCAGCCTCCAACGTTGAAGTGAAATCAAATCCAAACACTCTCAAACTCTTTTGAATTGAAACCCTAACTAGACTAACCCTAACCTACTAACCCTAAGTTGTTGACGTCATCTTTGAATATTTCATCTTTATTTCAGCAATGTTTCATCTTGTGAGCAATTGAATGGTAGTTGAAGGCATTAATTGAGTTAAGAAGTGATTTTCCATATTAAATGTTGTATCATTCTAGTATTTATTAATGAAGTGACATTACTGCTATTGCTACTTTGTAAACATTGATTTCATCAATATTTACTGTCAATTTGCTTACATTGAATATCAGATAGTCACTTACATATGAAGTACTAACCCCATTGAATATAGCTTGCATATATCTTTCTTGTTGTTGTCTTGTTCCAGGCAGGTACATATTCTTTGGGGGTTACTTCAAATTGGCCTTTGGCTGAACTATCTGATTGGCAGTCATTTGTGAGGGGGGGATTTGTCTTTGTACTATTATCCTTTTCCTTTTCAAAACCCCAGGTTATCGGGGACGTCTCCCCTGGGCCTAGCCTCCATAAATAGAAAGAGCATCCCCATTGTGGTGACATTGGGTGGGGAAGGTTCTTGTTTCACTAGTTTGACCTACTATTCTTTAGCCTTTCTTGCATCTACAAACTGTGCGATAACATGCTTGATACTAATCATGTAATTGATTGGAATGTGATCCAGGTGGAGCAAGAAGGAGACTTCTGAGTTCAGTCGGTATGCATATTGGATCGGAAATTCAAGTTTCTCTGGAATCGAGCAATAGGGATGGTAAAGGTCCAGTGGAGTTGTTACGGTCCTGAAGACGCGACCTAGGAGCATGAAGATGCCATGCGGGAGGAGTACCCACACATTTTTGAAGATTTTTGAAATTTTTTTGATTGTAAATTTGTATACAATTCCTTAAGGACAATGCATAAATAAGGGGGAGGGGAATGTAATACTCCTAGGAGGAACCCCAATTGTAAATGTGCATATAGGCTAGTGAGCCATGATATTTTGGTCCTGAGTTCCTATGTGGTTATTAGGCTGGAGAGCCTAGATTCTAAAGACGTCAATGAGCCTATCATTGTAATATGTAATCACACTCAGATTACTAATAAAATACATCATTGTTGCATACCAACCAAAAAAAAGAGTATGGGGGGCTATAACTCCACTAGAGAGGAAAAGCGGCTAAGAGTCTAGGAAGAGGAGCTTAAGCCCAAGGGAATATTATATTTCCTAAAGTCTAAATTATGTGATATTTTATCCTATGTTCTTAGGATGGGGAACATATCATCAAGTGGGGAAAAGGTAGTTCCCAACATGACAAGTGTCAAGTTGGGAACATGCATACTTAAAGTAATAACTTAGTACATTTCTCCATCATTCACTCTTACCAACTATACTATCCCTATCATCCATCATTGGTATTGTACTTTGGGATCTTGGAGCTGATTGTAACCAGTAACCTGGTTAGTTTGAGGAGGAGAAGTAGTTTGTCAGGAATGTGTGCATTCTGAAGAAGCGGGTTTTCAGGCCTGTGAGAATTATCTCTAGGTGAGAGAACTATTGGGAATTATTTTCCCTGTTTGTTGGGAAATAGCTACAAAACTATGATACTTTATGTATGTCCTATTGCTAAAGCCTCGGAAGGGAAGTGGGACAACCGAAGGACTGTTGATCATAGAAGGGGTACACTTCATGGGGTGGGAAAATCTATAGAAAATGAGAGGTTGTAGGATAGTTGTAGCAGTTGACACCTTGAATTGAGTGTTATTATGTTGTTTATACCTTAGTCTGGCTTAAGAATCCTTCCCTGGTGAAGTTTCTATCCTCAGCTTAGGGGTGACCTGCTGTTGAGAGTCTATGAGTAGCATAGTCTATGGCTGGGAGGATATTCTGAGGTCTACACACACTTGGTGAATTATTAAAAAGATAAGTTTTATTTTATCTGTGTTTTTATGCTATTCACTATGTGAATGCTTATATAAATTATGTATATTTTACTATACATGTTTATGCATGAATTGTATGTTGTTTGCATTGCATAATTGTTGCATATGCAAAGCATGTTATAAATTATATGGTATTAGAGGCGAAATTGTTGAGTGGCATGGCCAAGCTTGGGGTTGGGGATGCTACATGTTTGCTTCCCTAATTTCGAAGAGGTTCATCTAAAGGTTTTTGGGAGGTTATAACTATGAATATGTGATCTTCATTAATATCTTCTCATGTTGGTCAACATTTTGTGACAATTGACCCGGAAATCAATATATTCGATGAGGGTTTTATCGCACGATTTGTACTTGTCCAAAACCCATGACAAGTAGGGGAGATTGGCGTAAAAAGCAAGATGTCCCATCACTGTCACCTCAATAGGAAATCCCCACTCTTTACGGATGGACGAAAGTCCAACCTAAGGGAGGCATCTCCAGTGATCTGAAGGGATGGGTGAACTAAAGATAAGGATAAAAGTACCTCCCTTCTCACTAGTCACTCCAGTTAAAGATGTCACAAGGTTTATGTCCAAGAAAGATGAAGCAAATGAAAGTGATGAAGTGTACCAAACCAGAACAAGAAAATAGAGCATATATATGGTAGTTTCAAGTACAAATATGATAGTAAAGCTTCAAGAGACAATAAACAAAGTGAAAATATGCTAGTTAATATATAAATGCAGCAATGAAGAAGTTTACAAAAACAATTGATAAAATTTAATAGATGCAACAAATACTCCTTATAAAAGCTTGAAAAGACAATCAAAAGATAGCATTTACTATTGAGAATGATAATAACTTGTCACAAGCAATTTCTGAAATGTTTAGCTAGCATTTAAGACCAATTATGGAGAAAATTTGTTGATACTGATATTAGATGGATGTAGAAAACATTTATAACAACAACAATAAAGTTAGTGATCTAGGCTAAATTAGTGTTAGAATTAGTTAGTAAAAGCTTCAAAGAAGAGAGTGTAAAAGTGTTTGATCAATCTTCCAACAAAAGAGAGATGAGACTAGTGCCTTCAAGGGTTTATGGAGTCAATAGATTTAACACTCTTACTTGCAGAAATAACAATGATTATACTTGTCTAAGAGATAACAAGGTATAAGCTTGAGAAGTAGCACCTTAAGTTCTCAAACACCAAGCCTCAAAGAGAATATTCAACTAGGGTGTAGGCACTTCTAGGCCCTAACTATTTCTGATATTAGACTCTTGAAATATATTTGATGCAATACAAACTAGACAAAGCTTCTAAAGTGCTAGCACTTTAGGGGTCTAGAAGTTTGTCTAGACAATATCTTCTTAGGAAAAACTAGAAAAACAAAGAGCAAGAAAGAAGTGTATTATGTTTCTTACTCCTAGCATTTTCAAGCAAGAAATTTCATAACCTTAAATATGAACGAGTAAACCTACCATAAGCATTTATCATGAAATGAAAATTTCATATTTACTTACTTCACCAAGAATAATCAAGCACAAAACCCCCTATATTTGACAAAATTCCACCAAGAAATGATCCAAAATGCATCCAAAAGAGCCTCCAAGCAAGTGCACATTAGTAATTTCAGCCAATAACCCCTAAAGGATAAAATTTCAGTCCCCCTTCTTGTGAGAGGTGAGTTATGATGAAAAAATGAAAGTGCCAGCCATATTTATATGGAAAGTCCTGGCTTATTTTATCCAACAGTTGTGTATTTTCACAAAATTGAGCCTACATGTCAATTTGATCATTAAAATTAAAATAAAACCATTTCTTTACAAAATAACCCTAACAAGGGTGACATTATGTCTCCTCAAGGAGACGTTGAGGTCATCTAGTGGAGCGTTGCACCTCCAAAGGCCATCCTCCATGCCACATGTTCCAAACTGTCGTCCAAGATCTCCCAGTATCAAAACCCTATCCCTGGGTGACATCATGGGATACTAGGGTGACATCCAAGGCCTCTAAGGGCTAACATCCAGGTGGGAAGGGTTGGTAACTCATCATCCAGGCCTGCCAGAGTACCTCCAAAGGCAACATCTTCTTCCTTCACTATGCAAATTGGTCATGACGATCTTGCCCCAAGAATGGGGTCTCTGCATCCATCCTTGGGATTCAATCCCTCATGAAGGTTCGAGCTAATCATCTCCTCATGAGTACCGGTCCACCAGGCAAGGTCCTGCAAAGGAAAACAAATACGCCCTCCAAGGGTCCATGAGTCACAAGTATCATGACAAGTAAGCCACATCTAATAATCAAACCACACGATATGGTCATTAAACACCCTGTTTCAAACTAAACAAATGCTCAAGGACGTTGTACAATTTGTCAAATTTAGGTGTGGGAGGGGTCTCAAGTCATCCTATTGGGTCAATCATTCCCCAAGTCCAAGGTGTTTCCCTAGAGAAACCCATCTAATCCATGTGTGCATGTGAAGTGGAGTGGAGTGAACTTTTGGGCATTGGATTCATGACATACAATGGTTTGTATTGTCTTATTTATGGGTGCCTTTGCAGAGGGTGAGCTACCCTTCGTCCGTGATGCAACATTTTTCCAAGCCCATTTATTTCCATTAATTAATTAATTAATTAATTAAGGTCCAAACTTTGGGTACTCCCAATAGTTAATTGATTAGCTTGGGGGGAAATACCACAGAGTCACTTGAAAGTAGAGGTACACATAGTGCCATGGGGTATAATCTAGCTTGTAACACACTTGTGTAGATCCCTCAATAAACGAGACATCTATAAATGTGAAATTATGCTTTTGTAAGTCTTAAACTTTTACGAGATAACGGTTCATTATTTCTCAAATTCATACAATATATTTTAAAAATGGTTTTTTAAACAAAGTTTTTATTATGTTTGATTTAGTTTTAAAGTAAAAAAAAATGTGTTTTATTTATTTATTTTTTTAAATGTTTTAAAATTTTAAAATATGATTTTTTATCAAGTTTTTTTATTTTTTTTTAAATATTTTGTATAATTTTTTCTATTTCACGCTCTCTCTCTCTTTTTTTAATATGTTTTTTAATTTTTTTTGTGTAATTTTTATGTATGTTTTTCTTTTCTTTTTGTCTAATTCTTTATTAAATTTTGTATTTTAATCTAGTTTGTTTAGTTTTTTAATATATTTTTATTTTATTTTTCAATTTCTTTACATCTTTTTCAGTTTTTTTTTTAAATGGTTTTTTTTTTTCCAAAATTTTCTTTAGTGTATATATATATATATATAATGGGTTTTTTCTTTCCTTTTCAGTTTTAATTTTTAATTTTAAGGTTTTTTTCAATTTTCTTTTATAATTTTTTTTTTTAACTTAAAAATTAAACATTTTTAATTGTTTTGTTTTTCGTAGCTTTTTTAGTTTTAAATTTTTATTTAAAAAACATTAAATTTCGGTTACAATTTTTCCAACAAAAATGGTTTTTTTTGTTTTACTTTTTAAAAAACCAACTCTTAGTTTTCTCTTTTTTAAACTTCTTTATTTTTTTAATGTAAATTTTTAAAAAGTATAAAAATAATTTTTAATCAATGATTTAGGAGCCGATTTTCAAATGTTTATCGACAATGGTAGTCGTTGTCGAGGCCACAGTTTTAATTAAGTGATAATTTTAACTCCAAAAAAAAAATTGGTGCTACTGGTAGCACTGCTTTTCGATTCAAGGGCCAATTTTAAGGTTTTTGTCCACAATGACATAATTTGTGAACGCAACAGGTCTGAATGGGTCCAAATTTTAACCACTGCAAAAAAAAGGGTGTTACCGGTAGATTTCTTGTTTTTCATAGGTCCCATTTTTTACCCCGTTTCAAAAAATGGTGCTACCAGTAGCACCATTTTTCGAAATGGGGGTAAAAAATGCAACCTATGGAAAACGAGAAATCTGGAGAGTTCTCATTAAGTTGGTAACTATGTTCTTGATCCATCTCTGAAAAGGGTCATGAAAGGTCGAATACTTAAGAGGTTGAATCAAAGAGTTTGAAGGTTGAGTACCCTGGACCTCATCATTCCTCGAGGTTTGAGAGGGGGTGAACAAGAATCTAGAGGATGACTGAAAATTTCTTAGGGGAAAGTTGAAAGACTGAGATATAAAACTTCTTCTTAAGGCATTCAACCTACCCTTAAATTCTAAGAAAATGCTTTTCCCTAGAGAAAACTTGAGACAAGAAATGTGTTTCCCAACTGCATTCTTAGTGACATAGCGAGATAAAGGAAATGAAGGGAGATGGAAAACCTCACCACAAGTATCATGCTTCAGGAAAACCATGTCCTCACCTTTATCAAAATCTAAGCACAACGGTGGTTGAAAATCACCTTCATAGAATAAATCCAAGTGCTCAAAAGAAAAAGCATCAAATTCTTTAGGGCATGACCAAATATCAGCATGAGAGTATTGCAAAAGATCATTGTTGGGTGGTTGGATCAAATTTGTAATCATGTGATCTTGTTTCCAAACATCTAGATTAGTAGCAATCAGATATGGTTGTTGTAAAGGCAATAATTGAAAATGACCTTCAACATCGTAAATGGGATCTGCATCATGACCAACCACATCCCAATTACGTCTACCAACATGTATGAACTCATCAATATTGTCAATCACATCATTACCTTTATCATAACATGAAGGGTCTGGTACATCCAAGGATTCCTCTATTTCTTCCCTTTTTGAATCATAGAACATGGCATCATCAAGAACTTGGAAAGGGAAATGAATTACCATATTCTCTTATTTTTTGTAGAAGGGATAAAGGCTTTGATGAATTCATCGGGTGGAGGAGCGAACATTGGTTCTTCATCCTCATGACTCACCTCTTCAGGCTTTTGTCCCTCAATAGAGTCACGAGGAACCTCTCTCTCCTCTTCGAAGGATTGGTGACCCTTGTCACAGATCTTCCTTTCATCTTCCTCATTATGGATAGGACATGGTCTTTTCTTGTGGAAATCATCTCCATAGTCTTATATCTTTGGGATCCATTCCTTGAGGAACTCCTCAATGAGGATTGTAAGAGAAGACACACTCTTTGGCTTAAGAATATGTTTCACCCACTCTCTTTTCCTTGTGTCCATCGAAAGAAAAAACAATCTTATTTGTACATCCTGATGTTTTACACTACTCCCTGACGCATAAGAAACTCTCAACACGAGTAATGGCCAAGAGTGGGTCTCCATTGAATTTTGGACACTTTCTCACCAATATAGGAGATAAATAATTTGGATACCCCAAAATGTCTTCAACATCAAAGGAGGGGAACATCTTATGAAGTGACCATTTGTTCATGAATATTTCTTCAAGTTGTTCCATGGTCTTTATGCTTCCATTAGGGAGACCATCATACCATATTCTAGCATCGTCATAAAGAGTGGTCGAGAAAAGTTTCATCACCAAATATTTGACTTCATCATCCATTGGATTCAATTGAAAAAATGCCCAAAAATCCATCATATGATTTTCAGTAGTATCCTCATCAGTACCGGAAAACTTGGGCAACAACTTTGGGTTTCATTTAGAACGCATCTGCCAAGGGTACCCATGGATTTCACTCATGTCCAAGGGTTTGAAAATATCACCTGGGTCCCATGGAGAGACCATGATTGAGCATTGTAAGGATTTTCACCAATGGAGACGTTAGATAACCCTTCTAGGATTATCTAAGAAAGTGAGATAATCACCCTCAATGGAGTCACCAGGTAAGCTTGTAAAGTAAAATGCTTTGAGGAAAAGCTTACCAAAGATGTGTCATTGAGGGAAAATAACTCGAATATTCCTCTGCAACAATGCCAAAAATGTTATCACACAATCTGTACTTGTCCAAAGCCCAAGACAAGTAGGGGATATTGAAGTAACAAATAAGATGTCATATCACTGTCACCTCAATAGGAAATTCCCACTCTTTAGGGATGGATGGAAGTCCAACCCAAGGGAGGTGTCCCCAGTGACCTAAAGGGTTGGGTGAGCTAAAGATAAGGATAAAAGTACCCCCCTTCTCACTGGTCACTCCAGTGAAAGATGCCACAAGGTTTATGTACAAGAAAATAAAGCATATATATGGCAGTTTCAAGTACAAATATGATAGTAAAGATTCAAGAGACAGTAAACCAAGTGAAAATATGCTAGCTGATATAAAAATGAAGCAATGAAAAAATTTACAACAACAATTGATCAAATGTAACAACTACAACAAATACTCCTTAGAAAATCATGAAAAGATAACATTTTCTATTAAGAATGATAATAACTTGTCACAAGAAATTTCTGAAGTGTTTAACCAGAATTTAAGATAAATTATGGAGAAAATTTGTTGCTTTTAGATGGTTGTAGCAAACATTTATAACAACAACAATAAAGTTAGTTATCTAGGCTAAATTAATGTTATAATTAATTAGTAAAAGCTTCAAAGAAGAGAGTGTAAAAGTGTTTGATCAATCTTCCAACAAAAGAGAGATGAGAATAGTGCCTTCATGGGTTTATGGAGTCAATATATTTAACACACTTACTTGCAAAAATAACAATGATTGTAATTGTCTAAGAGATAACAAGGTGGAAGCTTGAGAAGTATCACCTTAAGTTCTCAAGCACCAATCCTCAAAGAGAAGACTCAACTAGGGTGTAGGCACTCCTAGGCCCTAGAGATTTCTCTTATCCTTAGACTCTTGAAATATATTTTATGCGATAAGAACTAGACAAAGCTTCTAAAATGCTTGCACTTTAGGGCTCTAGAATTTTTTCTTGAAAATATCTTATTAGGTAAAACTAGCAAAACAAAGAGCAAGAAAGAAACACCCTATGTTTCTTACTCCTAGAATTTTCAAGCAAGCAATTTCATAATCTTAAATATGGACAAGTAAACATACCATAAAAATTTATCATGAAATGAAAATTTCATATTTTACTTACTTCACCAAGAATAATCAAGCAAACAAACCTTAGATTTGCCAAAATTCCACCAAGAAATGATCCAAAATGCATCCAAAAGAATCTCCAAGCAAGTGCACATTAGTAATTTTAGCCAATAAACCCTAAAGGGTGAAAATTGTAGTCCTCCCTCTTGTGAGAGGTGAGTTATGATGAAAAAATGAAAGTGCCAACCATATTTATATGGAAAATCCTGGCTTATTTTACCCAACAGTTGTGTATTTTCACAAAACTGGGCCTACATGTCAATTTGCTCATTAACATTAAAATAAAATGAATTCTTTACAAAATAACCCTAACAAGGGCGATGAAATCCCTCCTAGGGTGATATTATTCCTCCTCAAGGAGACGTTGATGTCATCTAGTGGAAAGTTGGGCCTCCAAAGGCCATCCTCCATGCCACATGTGTCAAAATTGTCGTTCAGGATCTCCCAACATCAAAACCCTAGCCCTGGGTGACGTCATGGGATACTACGGTGACGTCCAAGGCCTCCAAAGGTTAAGATCTAGGTGGGAAGGGTTGGTAACTCATCGGCATGGCATGCCAAAGTGCCTCCAAAGGAAACATGATACTTTTAAAAGATAAGGGTTCATTATTTCTCAATACCTCCTATGTGAGCATCTCGAAGGTTTTATGTTTGGCTTTCATCTTTTTCCAGCTACTTTCCCCGCTGGGCCTTTATCCCCTTCTTACCATGAAATGAGGTACAATCCTTTCTTGGGTTAGTACACCCGAAAATTCCAAAAGATAAGGAGACAGAAGGAAAGAAGTATGAAAGGTGATAAGTATGATCGAGAATGGACGATGACTCTTCAAGGAACCCCCCAATAGGAACTTATTCCCGAGGGTGACCAACTTACTAGGATAACATGACACCCACCAGGGTTAAATAAGACAAAGAGTATAAATTCCAAGAAAACGTTATGTAATCAAGAAAGATTCTTTGTAACATGTTCAAATGCTTTAACTATTAGAGTGACACTTACCATGATACCACGGACTCATTACCTCATGGAGCAGAATTCCATTGACCTTTGGGACTAGGTCGAAGTGGTGGATGTTGTTGTTGTTGGTGATGTGTAGAATGCATTAATGAAAATGAAAGATCCTAGGGCTATGCTCATTACATCAGCTCTCAACACTCCATGTATACAACTTGGCAGCCTAAAGAAATAATATCCTTAGTTACCACTAGGTTGGGGGTAACATTTGGCTCCCTAATAGGACATGAAAAATTGCTCCTCCCATACCAGAGCTTGCAGGAACCTCAACATCTCTTAGGTACAACCCTATGTCTACACTCAAGAAAATAGATTAGAGTATCTAGGGTGGTACAATCACCCTTTGTCCATATATATTAAAATAATAAAAGTAAAAGAAATTTGTAAATATCTCTATTCTAACATGTAATCATGATCATAAAATATATACAATTTAAAGAAAGCAATATGAAAATGAAACTATAAATACGCTAATATGAAATACAATGGTATATACAACGGATCTAAAATGCCTGCCTACCTATATGGCACTTATTGGTGGATGTTGGGTGCTAGCCATGTAACGATTAAGAACCATCCTATAAGTATATAATAGGTACATGCCTTCATCATAAATAGGAAACAATGAGTTAAGAAGCACAAAGAAATAACATGAGTTATATCGTACATCATATCATAAGGAATCATAAAATATAACTCATGGAGGTTAGGAGGGAGGAACAAAATTATGCCACGTCATATTCCCAGAAAAGTGTTTGATCCATCTCTAAAAAGGGTCATGAAGATTCGAAGTCTCAAGAGGTTGACTCAAAGAGCCCGAAGGTTGAATACCACGGACCTCATCCTCCCAATTGTAGAGAGTAGAACAAGAATCTAGAGGATTGTTAACAATTTATTAGGGAGAGAGTTATTTGAGGATATAAAACTTCTTCTTAAGACATTCAACCTTAGGGGAAAGTTGAAAGACTGAGATATAAAACTTCTTCTTAAGGCATTCAACCTACCCTTAAATTCTAAGAAAAATATTTTCCCTCGAGAAAACTTGAGACAAGAAATTTGTTTCCCAATTGCATTCTTAGTGAAAAATAGCAAGATAAAGAAAACTAAGGGAGCTACAAAACCTCATCACAAGTATCATGCTTCAAGCAAACCATGTCCACGCCTTTATCAAAATATGAGTACAACGGTGGTTGAAAATCACCTTCATAGAATAAATCCAAGTGCTCAAAATAATAAGCATCAAATTCTTCAGGGAAAGACCAAATATCATCATGAGCATATTGCAAAAGGTCATCGTTGGGTGGTTGGAACAAATTCGTAATCATGTCATCTTCTTGTTTCCAAACATCTAGATTAGTAGCAATCATATATGGTTGTTGTAAAGGAAATAATTGAAAATGACCTTCAACATCGTAAATTCATCATGACCAACCACATCCCACTTACGTCTCCCAACATGTATGAACTCATCAATATTGTCAATCACATCATTACCTTTATCATAACATGAAGGGTTTGGTACATCAAAGGATTCCTCTATTTCTTCACTTTCTGAATCATAGAACATGGCATCAACAAAAACCTGGAAAGGGAAATGACTTACCATATTCTCTTCTTCTTGTGTAGGAGGGACAAAGGCTTGGATGACTTCATCGGGTGGAGGAGCATAATCTGGTACTTCTTCTTCATGACTTACCTCTCCAGGCTTTCGTCTCTCAATAAAGTCATGATGAACCTCTCTCTCCTCTTCGAAGGATTGGTGACCCTTGTCACAGATCTTCTCTTAATCTTCCTCATTATCACTAGGAAAGGTTTCTTTCTTGTGGAAATCATCTCCATAGTCTTGTATATTTGGGATCCATTCCTTGAGGAACTCCTCAATGAGGATTGTAAGATAAGACACACTCTTTGGATTAAGAATATGTTTCGCCCACTCTCTTCGCCTTGTGTCCAATGAAAGTAAAAACAATCCTATTTGTATATCCTGATGTGTTACACTCTCTCTGACTCATACCTTAAGAAACTCTCAACATGAGTAATGGACAAGGGTGGGTCTCCATTGAATTTTGGACACTTTCTCACCAATCTAGGAGGAAAATAATTTGGATACCCCGAAATGTCTTCAACATCCAAGGAGGGGAACATCTTGTGAAGTGACCATTTGTTCATAAATATTTCTTCAAGTTGTTCGATATTCTTGATGCTTCCATTGGGGAGACCATCATAACATATTATGGAATCATCATAAAGAGTGTTTGAGAAAAGTTTCGTCACCAATCTTCGGCCTCATCATCCCCGAGATTCATTTGAAAAAATGCCTAGAAATCCATCATATGATTTTCGGCAGTATCCTCATTTGTACTGGAAAACTTGGGCAACCACTTTGGGTTGCATTTAGGAGGCATCTACCGAGGGTACCCAAAGATCGCACTTAGTTACAAGGGTCTGAAAATATCACCCAAGTCCCATGCAAAGGCCACAATTGAGTATTGTAAGGTTGTTCACCAATGGAGTCACTAGATAACCCTTCTAGGATTATCAAAGGAATTGAGAGAATCAACCTCATTGGAGTCATCGGGTAAGCTTGTAAAGTAAAAGGCTTTGAGGAAAAACTTACCAAAGATGTGTCGTTGAGGAAAAATGACTCAAATCTTCCTCGACAACGACGCCAAAATTTTTATCGCACAATCTATACTTGTCCAAATCCCAAGACAAGTAGGGGAGATTGGTGTAACAAACATGATGTCCTATCATTGTCACCTCAATAGGAAATCCCCACTCTTTAGGGAAGGATGGGAGTCCAACCCAAGGGAGGTGTCCCTAGTGATCTAAATACAAGAATAAAATTACCCCCCTTCTCATTGGTCACTCCAGTTAAATATGTCACAAGGTTTATCTCCAAGAAAGATGAAGAAAATGAAAGTGATGAAGTGTACCTACTAGGAACAAGACAATAGAGCATATACATGGCAATTTCAATTACAAATATGATATTAAAGCTTCAAGAGATAGTAAACCAAGTGAAAATATGCTAGTTGATATTAAAATGCAGCAATGAAGAATTTTACAACAACAATTGATAAAATGCAACAACTCCAACAAATACTCCTTAGAAAAGCTTGAAAAGACAATCAAAAGATAACATTTACTATTGAGAATGATAATAACTTGTCACAAGCAATTTCTAAAGTGTTTAGCTAGCATTTAAGATCTATTATGAAGAAAATGTGATGCTATTAGATGGCTATAGAAAACATTTATAAAAACAACAATAAATTTAGTGATCTAGGATAAATTGGTGTTAGAATTAGTTAGTAAAAGCTTCAAAGAAGGGAGTGTAAAAGCTTTTTATCAATCTTCCAACAAAAGAGAGATGAGACTAGTGCCTTCAAGGGTTTATGGAGTCAATATATTTAACACACTTACTTAGAGAAATAACAATGATTATACTTGTCTAAGAGATAACAAGGTTGAAGCTTCATCGAGAAAGGTCCTGCAAAGGAAAACAGATACGCCCTCCATGGGTCCATGAGTCACCAGTATTATGACAAGTAAGCCACATCTAATAATCAAACCACCTGATCATGTGCATTAAACCCCCCTTTTCAAATTAAACAAATGCTCAAGGACGTTATACAATTTGTCAAATTTAGGTCTGGGAGGGGTCTCAAGGCATCTTATTGGGTCAATCATTCCCCAAGTCCAAGGTGTTTCCCGAGAGAAACCCATTTAAGCCATGTGTGCATGTGAAGTGGAGTGGGGTGAACTTTTGGGCATGGGTTTCATGGCATACAAGGGTTTGTATTGTCTCATTTATGGGTTCCTTTGTAGAGGGTGAACCGCCCTTCATCCATGATGCAACATTTTAACAAGCCCATTTACTGCCATTAATTAATTAATTAAGGTCCAAACGTTGAGTACTCACAATAGTTAATCAATTAGCTTGGGGGGCGGTACCACATAGTCACTTGAAGGGAGAGGCACACATAGTGCCATGGGGGTATAATCTAGCTTGTAACGTGATTTTGCAAATCCCTCAATAAGAGGGACGTCTATAAATGTGAAATTATGCTTTTGAAGGTCTTATACTTTTAAGAGATAACAATTCATAGTTTCTAAAGACCTCTTGGGCGAGCATCTAGAAGGTTTTATATTTGGATTTTATCTTTTTCCGGCTACTTTCCCCTAT
Organism: Picea sitchensis; assembly: GCA_010110895.2. Classification (NCBI taxonomy): domain Eukaryota; kingdom Viridiplantae; phylum Streptophyta; class Pinopsida; order Pinales; family Pinaceae; genus Picea; species Picea sitchensis. The sequence continues at coordinate 12,765 of SNQJ01S0068521.1, read as the reverse complement.
GGGCCTTTATCCCCTTCTTACCATGAAATGAGGTACAATCCCTTCTTGGGTCAGTACACCCGAAAATCCCAAAAGATAAGGAGACATAAGGAAAGAAGTATGAAAGGTGATGAGTATGATCGGGAATAGATGATGACTCTTCAAGGAACCCCCCAGTAGCACCCTATTCCCGAGGGTGACCAGCTTACTAGGATAACATGACACCCATCAAGGTTAAATAAGGAAAAAAGTATAAATTCCAAGCAAACGTTCTATAATCAAGAAATATTCTTTGCAACATATTCAAATTCTTTAACTATTAGAGCGACACTTACCATGATACCTGGACTCATTACCTCATGGATCAAGACCTATTTCCCTTTGGGACCAGGCTGATGTGGTGGATGATGTTGTTGTTGGTGATGTCTAGATTGCATCAATGAAAAGGAAAGGCCCTATGGGGATATGCTATGTCCATTTGTCTCTTGGCACTCCATGTCTGCAACATGTGGGCATCGAGACATAATCTCCTTAGTTATCCAAAAATTTGGGGTAACATCTCGCTCCTATTCGGGGACATGTTCTCACTGTAGAGCGCATGAGAATATCAACATCTATTGGTATGGCATGTGTCCTACACACTCAAGAAAATGCATTAGAGTATATAGAGTGGTATTATTGCCCTTTGTCTATATATGATAAATATCAAAGTAAAAAGAAAATTTGTAATATCTCTATTCTAACATGTAATCATGATCATATAATATATACCAATGAAATAAATCAATGTGAAAATTCAACTATACTAACATGATATGCCTGGTATATACAATGGATGCAAATACTTACCTACCTATACTTACATGTTAATTGAATGCTAGGTATAGTCATATAACCAGTGAAACCATCCTAGCAATATATCATAATACATGCCTTTGTGCTTCATCATAAACCAAAACAATGATAAGTTAAGCACAAAAATAACATGACTTAGAGCATGTATCATATCATAAGGAATCGCAAAATATAACTCATGGAGGAGGGAGGGAGGAACAAAATTATGCCAAGTCATATTCCCAGAAAAGTGCTTGATCCATCTTTGAAAAGGGTCATGAAAGATCGAAGAATCGATAGGTTGACTCAAAGAGTCTGAAGGTTGAGTACCCTGGACCTCATCACTCCCCAAGGTCTGAGAGGGGTGAACAAGAATCTAGAGGATGAGTTACAATTTCTTACGGGAAAGTTGAAAGACTCAGATATAAATTTACTTCTTAAGGCATTCAACCTACCCTTAAATTATAAGAAAAATCTTTTCCCTAGAGAAAACTTGAGACAAGAAACGTGTTTCCCAACTTCATTCTTAGTGACGTAGCAAGATAAAGGAAACAAAGGGAGTTGGAAAACCTCATCACAAGTATCTTGATTTAGAAAAACCATGTCCTCACCTCTATCAAAATTTGAGCACAATGGCAGTTGAAAATCACCTTCAAAGAATAAATCCAAGTGCTCAAAAGAATAAACATAAAATTATTCAGGGCATGACCAAATATCAGCATGAGAGTATTGCAAAAGGTCATTGATGGGTGGTTGGAGCAAATTTGTAATCATGTCATCTTCTTATTTCCAAACATCTAGATTAGTAGCACTCAGGTATGGTTGTTGTAAAGGCAATAATTGAAAATGACCTTCAACATCATAAATGAGATCTTCATCATGACCAACCACATCCCACTTACATCTCCCAACATGTATGAACTCATCAATATTTGAAATCATATCATTACCTTTATCATAACATGAAGGGTCTGGTACATCCAAGGATTCCTCTATTTCTTCACTTTCTGAATCATAGAACAGGGCATCATCAAAAACCTAGAAAGGGAAACGACTTACCATATTCTCTTATTCTTGTGTAGGAGGGATGAAGGCTTGGATGACTTCATTGGGTGGAGGAACAAACATTGGTACTTCATCCTCATGACTCACCTCTTCAGGTTTTCATCCCTCAATAGAGTCATGAGGAACCTCTCTCTCCTCTTTGAAGGATTGGTGACCCTTGTCACATATCTTCTCTTTATCATCCTCCTTATGGCTAGGACAGGGTCCTTTCTTGTGGAAATCATATCCATAGTCTTATATCTTCGGGATCCATTCCTTCAGGAACTCCTCAATGAGGATTGCAAGAGAAGCCACACTCTTTGGCTTAAGAATATGTTTCGCCCACTCTCTTTTCCTTGTGTCCAACGAAAGAAAAAGCAATCTTATTTGTACATCCTGATGTGTTACACTTCTCTCTGACACGTACCTTAAGAAACTCTCAACATGAGTAATGGCCAAGACTGGGTCTCCATTGAATTTTGGACACTTTCTCACCAATCGAGAATGAAAATAATTTGAATACCCCGGAACGTCTTCAACACCCAAGGAGGGGAACATCTTGTGAAGTTACCATTTGTTCATGAATATTTCTTCAAGTTTTTCCATGGTCTTGATGCTTCCATCAGGGAGACCATCATACCATATTCTAGCATAGAGTGGCCGGGAAAAGTTTCATCACCAAATCTTCGGCTTTATCATCCACCGGATTCAATTGAAAAAAATCCCAGAAATACATCATATGATTTCTGTCAGTATCCTCATACATACCGGAAAACTTGGGAAACCACTTTGGGTTACATTTATAACAGTAGCAATAAAGTTAGTTAACTAGGCTAAAGTAATGTTATAATTAGTTAGTAAAAGCTTCAAACAAGAGAGTGTAAAAGTGTTTGATCAATATTCCAACAAAAGAGAGATGAGAATAGTGCCTTCATGGGTTTATGGAGTCAATATATTTAACACACTTACTTGGAGAAATAACAATGATTGGAATTGTCTAAGAGATAACAAGGTGGAAGCGTGAGAAGTAGCACCTTAAGTTCTCAAGCTCTAATCCTCAAAGAGAAGATTCAACTAGGGTGTAGGCACTTATAGGCCATAGCGATTTCTCCTATCCTTAGACTCTTCAAATATATTTGATGCAATAAGAACTAGCCAAAGCTTCTAAAGTGCTAGCACTTTAGGGCTCGAGAAGTTTGTCTAGACAAGATCTTCTTAGGCAAAACTAGCAAAACAAAGAGTAAGAAAGAAACAACTTATGTTTCTTACTCCTAGGATTTTCAAGCAAGCAATTTCATAATCTTAAATATGAACAAGTAAACATACCATAAACATTTATCATGAAATGAAAATTGCATATTTACTTCACTAAGAATAATCAAGCACAAAAACCCTAAATTTGCCAAAATTCCACCAAATGATCCAAAATGCATCCAAAAGAGCCTCCAAGCAAGTGCACATTAGTAATTTCAGCCAATAACCCCTAAAGGGAGAAAATTCCAGTTATCCCTCTTGTGAGAGGTGAGTTATGATGAAAAAAATGAAAGTGCCAGCCATATTTATATGGAAAATCCTGGCTTATTTTACCCAACAGTTTCGTCTTTTCACAAAATTGAGCCTACATGTCAATTTTCTCATTAAAATTAAAGTAAAATCAATTCTTTACAAAATAACCCTAACAAGGATGACATCATCCCTCCTAGGGTGACGTTAGGCCTCCTCAAGGAGACGTTGAGGTCATCTAGTGGAACGTTGGGCCTCCAAAATCCATTCTCCATGCCACATGTGCCAAAAATATCATCCAAGATCTCCCAACATCAAAACCCTAGCCCTGGGTGATGTCATGGGCTACAAGGGTGACATTCAATGTCTCCAAGGGATAATGACCAGGTGTGAAGGGCTAGCAACTCATCGTCTAGGCCTGATAGAGTGCCTCCAAAGGCAACGTCTTCTTCCTTCACTATGAAAACTAGTCATCACGATCTTGCCCCAGACATGGTGTCTCTACATCCATCCTTGGGATTGAAGCCCTCATGAAGGTCTGAGCTAATCATCTCCTCATGAATATCAGTCCATCGGGAAAGGTCCTGCAAAGGCAAACAAATATTCCCTCCAGGGGTCCATGATTCACATGTATCATGAAAAGTAAGCCACATATAATAATCAAACCACCCAATCATGTGCATTAAACACCCCTTTTCAAACTAAACAAATTCTCAAGGACGTTATACAATTTTTCAAATTTAGGTGTGGGAGGGGTCTCAAGTCATCCTATTGGGTCAATCATTCCCAAGTACAAGGTATTTCTCAAGAGAAACCCATCTAAGTCATGTGTGCATGTGAAGTGGAGTGGGGTGAACTTCTGGGCATGGGGCTCATGACATAAAAGGGTTTGTATTGTCTCATTTATGTGTGCCTTTGTAGAGGGTAAGCCGCCCTTCATCCACAATGCAACATTTTTCCAAGCCCATTTATTGCCATTAATTAATTAATTAAGGTCCAAACGCTGGGTACTCCCAATAGTTAATTGATTATATTGGGGGGAAATACCACACAGTCACTTGAAGGGAGAGGTACATTGTGCCATGGGGGTATAATCTAGCGTGTAACACACTTGTCTAGATCCCTCAACAAGTGAGGCATCTATAAATGTGAAATTATGCTTTTGCAGATCTTATACTTTTAAGAGATAACGGTTCATTATTTCTCAATACCTCTTGGGAAAACATCTGGAAGGTTTTATTTTTGGATTTTATCTTTTTCCAGGTACTTTCCCCTCTGGGCATTTATCCCCTTCTTACCATGAAATGAGGTATAATACCTTCTTGGGTCAATACACCCAAAAATCCAAAAATATAAGGAGACGGAAGGAAAGAAGTATGAAAGGTGATAATTATGATCGGGTATGGACGATGACTCTTCAAGGAACTCCCCATTAGCACCCTATTCCCGAGGGTGAACAACTTACTAGGATAACATGACACCCACCAAGGTTAAATAAGGCAAAGAGTATAAATTCCAAGAAAACGTTATGTAATCAGGAAAGATTATTTGCAACATGTTCAAATGATTTAACTATCAGAGTGACACTTACCATGATACCCAGACTCATTACCTCATGGAGTAAGACCCATTGCCCTCTAGGACGAGGCCGGTGTGGTGGATGTTGTTGCTTCTGGTGATGTGTAGAATGCATCAATGAAAATGAAATACTCTATGGGGCTATTCTCTGTCCATATAGATCTTGACACTCCAAACTTATCACCTTCCATACTTCTTTCCTTTCGTCTCCTTATCTTTTGGGATTTTCGGTTGTACTGACCCAAGAAGGGATTGTACCTCATTTCATGGTAAGAAGGGGCTAAAGGCCCAGAGGGAAAAGTAGCTGAAAAAGATAAAATCCAAACATAAAACCTTCCAGATGCTCACCCAAGAGGTATTGAGAAACAATGAACTGTTATCTTTTAAAAGTATAAGACCTGCAAAAGCATAATTTCAGATTTATAGATTTCTCGCTTGTTGAGGGATCTACACAAGTGTGTTACAAGCTAGATTATACCCCCATGGCACTATTTGTACCTCTCCCTTCAAGTGACTCTATGGTACTAACCCCCAGTAGCACCCTATTCTCGAGGGTGACCAACTTACTGGGATAACATGTCACCCGCCAAGGTTAAATAAGGCAAAGAATATAAATTCCAAGCAAACGTTCTGTAATAAATAAAGATTCTTTGCAACATGTTCAAATGCTTTAACTATTAGAGTGAAAATTACCATGATACATGGACTCATTACCTCATGGAGCAAGACCATTTCCCTATGGGACCAGGGCGATGTGGTGGACGTTGTTGCTACTAGAGATGATGTGTAGAATGCATCAATGAAAAAGAAAGGCCCTCTGGGTCTATGCTCTGTCCATCTGACTCTCGGCACTCCATGTTTGTAACCTGTGGGCCTCAAGACATAATCTCCTTAGTTACCCTTAATTTTGGGGTAACGGAGGGTATTGTCATATTTAAGACATCTTTCTCAAATGTTTGAAAGGCGGTAATATAGTCAAAGTAAGGATGAAGGAAGTTGTTATTGGGGGGAGGGGTATCATAATGTCCCTTTCTCGTGAGGATATTATTAATGATCCGGATTTAGGATCAGAATGAACTGATTAACAGACTGAATACAATAAACACAGAGATATGAAGAACAACATAGATATCCAGTGAACAATATCTTCTATTGAATAAATGAAATAGGCTGAAACTGTAAAAATGCAGAACTAAAACATTTGCTTGAATGGTGGTAGCTATCTCTGAGAAGAGATGTGGTTGCTACATGCATCTATATGAGAAGAATGATTACAATGAGGCTCTAGAGGCCTTTTTGATATTACTCATGAATACCAAAACCCTAGACATCCAAAAACCTAACCCTAGGAGGTGAAACGCCAAAAGTCATGTGGGCCCCTATGGGTAAGTTCGTACCTCAACTTCCTAGGGTCGTAACTTTTGCATACGACCTTCGTTTTAGGCGTGTGATAGACCATTGGAAAGGTATTTTAGAGAACTATACATTATGCCATCAAACTCTAAATCTATCTATAGTTTGACTATGGCAAGACAAAAAAACATTGTTTAGGGCTCCAAAATGGCCCTGGAAGTACAACAAGATGTGTTGACATGAAAACATACAAAATAAGCTAGTTGGATTAGGTGAGAGGCCACCAGTATCCACCTGGAAGATGTGTAGGGATTTAGACAACCCTAGAAGTGTAGAACCCACAATTACAAACAAGTATAGAAGAATGTGTTAAACTAAAAATGGACAAGAGGAGCCAGTTGGAATAGGTGGGTGGACACCAATATCCATCTGGATCAATCCCCCCCCCTTAGGAATCAATGGTCTCCATTTCGTTGAGTTCCCCCATCAGGTGAGGAAACTTTTGTTGGATTTGGCCACGGGTGAGCCACTTGCCTTGGTGTAGGAGTTGCCCTGCCTTGAAAACATGATAAAGTTGGATCCTCTATTGGTGAGTGCCCTTGACCTATGTGTCCACTATCTAATCAGTCGATGCTTGTTCCATGAAATCTAGGTTGAGGTCTGTTGGTGTCAGTTGTTTTGCGATCTCTGAGGTGTCCAATAATGGTGGAAAATATGGCCGAAGGAGGTCCACATTGAAAACTGGGTGCAAGCCAAGGGAGGGTGGAGTGTTGATCTCAAAAGCATTGCTACCCACATCCTTGGTGATAGTGTAAGGCCCATAGCGAAGTGGGTGGAGCTTCCGATGGGGCCCTGTGAGGCACTTCTTCTGCAAATGTAACCAGACTTTGTCTCCAACGTGAAACTGGTGCGGTACCCTATGTTGATCATGGTGTTGCTTGTACTTAGCATTGGATTTCTGCAAAATCTCCTAGACCTGTTGGCGGATGTGTTGAATCCGCTCAATGAATCTGGTGGCTTTGTCGGTCTCAGAATGAACATGGGAAGAGTCTATCTATGTGGTGGCAAGAGGTAGTGCAACATTAATGGGACCCAAGGGTTGGAATCCCAACCCCACCTGAAATGGGCTATGGTCGGTGGAGCTATGGAGAGCCATGGTGTAACTGTGTTGAACATAGGGGAGACTCTCATCCCATGTACGTGGATGTTTAGAGTTGTACATGCACAGGATGTGTACAATCGTCCAATTGACGTCCTTTGTTTGGTTGTCTATTTGGGGGTGGAAAGCAATGGATTTAGTGAGCATGGTGTCCAACAGTGACCAGAGACTCAACCAAAATGTGTTGAGGAACCTGTTGTCTCGGTCGGAGATGATGGTCTGTGGTATCCCAAAATGGACCCACACTCATTCGAAGAAGAGCTTGGCAGTATCTAATGTTGTGATATTCTTCTTGCAGGTTGTGAGGATGGCCATCTTCAAAAATCGATCAACAACCATAAATACGCATTCATTGCCTTGCTTGGTGGACGGAAGGCCAGACATGTAATCCATTGAGATGGATTCCCAAGGCTTCTCGGGAGTAGTAAGAGGGGTGTATAAGCCTTGCTTCTTTATGGTTGGCTTGGAAATGGCACAGATAGTGCAAGATCTGATATACTTGTTGACGGCTTGTCGAAGATTTGGCCAATAAAAATGTTTCTGAAGAACGACCATGGTTTTCTCCACACCAAAATGTCTTGCCATCCGAATGTAGTGGGCTTCCTAAATCAACTTTGCACGCTCGCTTGTAGGAACACAGAGATGGCCCAAATGGCATAATATTTCATCCTGAATGTGAAAATCAGTGACAGTCATGCATGTACCCAAGAGCTGATAGGTAGTGGGGAATTATGGATCTTGTTGATAAAGTTGGGGCCACTCAGATGCCTCATGTCCACATGAATGGAGCATAGTGGTGAGTGCAGCCACAGGAGGTCGTCTAAGGTAGTCAGTGATGCGATTTGAGATCCATGTCTTATACTTGATGTTGAGATGGATCTATTACGGGTAGGTGGACCACTTTTGATGGTGGTCATTCTACAATTTTCCATGTGTCTGTATGAACTGCAGAGGCTTGTGATCAGTGTGGATGATCGTCTCCTTTCCCAAAATGTAATGTTTCCATTGACGACAGGCTTGTACAATGGAATACATTTCCTTGTCATAGGTGGGGTATTTCCGGACAATATCTGAGAGTGTCTCACTATGGTATGCCACTGGATGACCATGTTGAATGAGAACTACACCTACAACATAGTCAAATGCATTAGTCTCAATCTTGAACGATGTTTGCAGATCGGGAAAGGAGAGTATTGGAGTTGAGCACAAGAAATGCTTCAGATCATTGAATTCTCATTGTTGTTCCTTCCCCCACATGAAATTTTCCCTGCCACCACCCTTGGTCACCTAGCTGAGGGTCCATGCAATATGGGAGAATCCCAACATGAACCGTCGATATAAGTTGACCAGTCCCAAGAAGCTCTGAAGCTCGATTAGTGTGGTCGGGGTTCGCCAGTCACGGATGACTTGGATCTTAGCTAGATCAACATGTACCCCATGCTCATCAACAATGTAGCCCAAGTATTGGACCATGTTCATGCCAAAAGAGCATTTTTCCAAGTTGGAATATAGCTTGTGTTGTCGCAGAGTGCTCAAAACCTATTGAATATGCCGCATGTGATCCTCCCAAGTTCTGTTGAAGCTAAGGATGTCATCCAAATATACTACCACAAAATATTTGGTGAAGGGTCTCAATACATCATCCATCAACCTCATGAAAGTGGTTGGTGCATTTGTTAAGCCAAATGGCATGACCAACCATTCAAAGAGACCTTCTTTAGATTTGAAGGTTGTCTTCCATACATCAGTTGGTTCGATGGGAACCTGGTGGTAGCCAGACTTTAGGTCAATCTTGCTGCAGAAATTTGCCCCCTTTAGTTGGTCAAGAAGGTCATCAATACTAGGAATTGGGTATCGGTTCCTAACTGTGATTTTTTTCAAGGTTCTGTAATCAATGAAAAGTCGCCAAGTCCCGTCCTTCTTCTACACCAGAACAATCGAGCTTCCGCAAGGGGAGGATCTGGGTATGATGTGCCCCTTTTGAAGAAGCTCTTGGATCTGACGCTTGATTTTGTCATTAACCATCAACGAGAAATGATAGACTGGTCCATTAGGTAGAGGTACATCGGGGGTCAAATCAATTGGATGCTTGACTTGGCAGTGCGTCGGTACCCCAGCGGCTGACGAGAAGATGTCTTTGTATTCTTCCACAATCTCATCCACTTGCTTCTACTGCAAAGAGAGGCTCTGTGTAGAGGCCATGGCTGTGGCAGCGACCTTCTACTTACTATGAGAACGAATCACAAAGAAGATGAACTTCTCGGTCTGTGAAATGACCTTATTGCATTGCTTAGCAGAGATTAAATAAATAGCGGTAGGCGACGCTACCTCTGTTATCCTGTACAATTGTCTACCCAAAGTAATAATAGCATTGCGGGGTATAGACTCATACACAGCATGATGCTTCCACAAATATGGTTGTCCTAAAAGAACATCACAAACTTCAAGGGGAGAAATATCACACAATACCTCATCTTTGAAAGGCTTGATGTCGTATGGTAGACGACATTGTTGCCTAACACAAATATATCTTCCTTGGTGAAGCCAGCCGATGGTGTAGGGTTGCGGGTGCGATTTCGTTGGCAGGTCCAGTCGCTTGACGACCTCTATTGAAATCAAGTTCTTATGACTTCCGCTATCGACAATGAAATGAAGCGGAGCCCCATTTACCCACATCTATGAGTGAAAGAGGTGTTCCCCTTCCTCTGGTTCTTTTGGTTCGCTTGGCCAAACTTTGGTGGTAGCGACAGTGGCATTGGGTTCAACATCGATAATCTGCTTCCCTCCTTTGGGATTTGATTCGGAATCAGAATCAACCTTTGACTCGGAATCCTTCATCTCGGCCACAAGTGACTTCTTGGAGTGACATTCTTCAGTGTTGTGCCAAGGGATTTTATGGTACTCGCACCATTTTCCCGTGTCCTTTTTCATCTTCTCATTGCCCTTCTTGTGTTATGGCTTGGACTGGTTTTCCTGAGAGTGGTCATATTTTCTCTGTCCCTTGATGTGTGGGTTGGGGCCGCCTTTTCCCTGCTTCGACTGTGAGGAGTTTGCAGATCCAAACTCTCGCCTCTTCTGCTTAAATTTATGCTCGATCTTGACAATGTATCTATAAGTCATACCCAATGAGGTGATGTCCAGAAACTCCATTTCTGTTTGAATGTATCTATACAAACAGTCACGATATTTGAGCACCAGATGTCACTTAGAGTCTTTGATACCCAATTTGGTGTGTAGGGTAGGGAAAATATTGGTGAAATCGGGTACTGTCTGGTCCCTTTCTTGACACAGGGTGGTCCATCAAGTGTATTGGTCCTCGTAGCTTCCAACAGGGTAGTATTGTTCTTTAATGGCATCCCGGAAGGAATCTCGTATAGGGGCAACCACAAATATTACAGATTCCTCTATGGCCCTTTGCTCAGAGTAAGTGTCCCACCAGTCCTTAACATGGGGGACGACCTTGAGGAGTGAAAAAGTATTATTTTCCCTATCGAAAAAATTGTGGACCGAAAAATATCCTTTGAGAAGATTTAACCATTTATCTACAACATCCACATCTATCAATCCTTCAAATAATGGAATATCAAAATTTACATGTACCTTGAAGGGGGTTGCATGGTCACTCGATGAAGATGCTTCTCCTGTGGGTAGCCGCCAAAGGATCTACACAAATTTGTCCATCATTTCATTCATTTGTCGCACAAGGGCTTCCTCAAGAAAATTTTTAAAAGGATCTCTTGCTCCATCATCTTTCTTTTCGTTTCCCATGGGTTGTTGTCAAGCTCGGTGTGTTCGATCTGGCAATGGCTCGACTGGTTCGAGTCCCAACTTATTTTACCCAGATCTTATCGGGGACATGCACGAATAAAAATAAATGAAGAGTAGACCACTCTGATACCACTGATCCGAATTTAGGAGCGAAATGAATTGATTAATAGATTGAATACAATAAACACAAATATATGAAGAACAACACATATATCCAGTGAAAAAAAAAATCTATTGAATAAATGAAATACGCTGAAACTGTAAAATTGCATAACTGAAACACTTGCTCGAATGGTGGTAGCTATCTTTGAGAAGAGATGTGGCTGCTACGTGCATCCATCTGAGCAGAATGATTACAATGAGGCTCCAAAGGCCTTTTTTATATTACTCATGAATGCCAAAACCCTAGACATCCCAAAACCTAACCCTAGGAGGTGAAACGCCAAAAGTCATGTGGGCCCCTATGGGTAAGTTTGTACCTCAACTTCCTAGGGTCATAACTTTTGCATATGACCTCTGTTTTAGGTTCCAGATAGCCCGTTGGAAATTGCTTTCAGAGAACTACACAATACGCCGTCAAACTCTGACTATGTCTACAGTTTGATTCTGGCGAGCCAAAAAAACATTGTTTAGGGCTCCAAAATGGCCCTGGAAGTACAACAAGATGTGTTGACATGAAACATACAAAATAAGCCATTTGGATTAGGTGAGAGGCCACCAGTATCCACCTGGAAGATGTGTAGGGATTCAGACAACCCTAGAAGTGTAGAACCCACAATTACAAAGAAGTACAGAAGAACATGTTGAACTAAAAACGGACAAGAGGAGTCAGTTGGAATAGGTGGGTGGCCACCAATATCCATCTGGATCAATTAGAGACAAGAAGTTGTGAGAATTCATCATTGTTTCAATGGTTAATCCAAATATTAGTGTACTCAATTAGAAGCATTGTCACATTTAAGATATCTTTCCCAAATATTTCATAAGGGATAATTTATATACTCAGTGTGGGATGAAGGAAGTTGCCTTTTTTTCAAGAAAAATATCATTGAAAAATCCAAGGAATGCTTCCCCATATTCATGGATGGCATTACTAGGAAACTCATTGACATAGACTAGTGCACCTAACCTAGGGGGGATTCTAACTGAGCCCCTGTCAACATAGAACTAGCCAAATTCCCAATGACACCCATTGGCATGGTGACAATTGATTGAGCTAACCCCTTTGGCTAAGAACTTACTGACTTGATGAGAATTGTGACCTCAAAATAAAAACCAATGCCCTAAAACCCTAGATTTTTTAGTCAAAAACACTAAAGCTAACTCTTGAATCGAAAAGTGTTGCTACTAGTAGCACTCTTTCATTTTGGGGGTTAAAATTACAATTTATTTGAAACCGTGACCTTGATGACCAATAACATTGTGACCTTAAGGTTTTGGTAGCACTCCCTTTAAACCTTAAACTTACTAGTAGGCTTGATCGTGATATATATATATATATATATATTATAGAAATGATTTAAAATAATAATAATAATGAAAGAAAT
>SNQJ01S0068520.1:23674-39318 GCA_010110895.2 Picea sitchensis | reverse complement strand
TAAGTGTGTTTAATTCTGGTTAAATGCATTTGTTTTTACATCCATGTAATGAATGGTAAATGGAGAGGTTTGGGTGAACCTGGGTAGTGAATTGGTACACTACAGTATCTTTGCATCTAGGCTCACCAGCCTCAAAACATAAAGATCGTGCATTAAACTAGTGCACATGGAACTTCTAGGTTGTGCACACTATTCATTTAGTGTGCCACCCTTGCGCACTTACACAAGTGTTTGTTACAACAATATATATACAAAAATGATCTCTGGCCTCCAAAATCACGCACTAAGCCAGCGTGCGTTGAATCTTGGAATCTGTGTCATCCTAGAAGGCTCTTGTTTTAGTGCATCATCCTTGCACACTTACACCGTTGTGCATTAAATACATTAAGTTGTGCCTCTTTTAGTGCACCATCCTTGTGCATTTAAATAGATGTGTGACAACTACATTAAACTGTGTCATATATTCTTTTTAAATTGTGCACGCTCTTTTGATACAAGATTCAAGTGCACTAACTCAATGCACATTGAACTAAACCAAGGATCTTATTCCTTCAACTCACCAGTCACTGTGTAAATTAAAGTTACATTTATATGTACAATTTGGTTTCATATTAGGGGTATTACATTCCCCTCCCCCTTATTTATGCACTGTCCTAAGTGCAGTATATACACATAGATAACCCAAAATTTCAAAAGTCTTCAAAAACATGTGGGTATTCTTCCCACATAGCATCCTCATGCTCCCAAGTTGAATCCTCAGGGTCGTACTAGGTTCATTGAAACTTTGCTATCCCTATGGCTCGATTCTAGAGTTTCTTGATCTTCCAATCCAAAATGCACACCGGATGCACTTGAAAATCGTCTTCTTTCTCCACCTGAATCACATTCCAATCAATGACATGATTAGTATCAAGTACATATATTTTAAGCAATGATACATAGAATACATTATGAATACACATTGATGCAGGCAGAACAATCATGTATGCTACAGGCCCAATCCTTTCCAAGATTTCAAATGGCCCACAAAAACTAGCTGCCAGTTTTGAACAATTTCCCAACTTCAGGGAACTTTTGTTGGCCTTTATTTTCAAGAAAACATGATCACACACTTTAAATTATCTATGAGTTCTTCCCTTATCAACATAGTCTTTCTTCCTGTCTTGGGAAGTCTTTAAATTCTATTTTATTTTCATCATCTTCTCTTCCATTTCCCTGAGTAGTTCTGGTCCAACCATTGTGTGGTCTATTGGGTTTTCCTAGCTCACTGGTGTGTTGCATTTTTTGACATAGAGTTCCTCAAATGGTCTCATATTCACATATTCTTGGTACCCATTGTTGTAAGCAAACTCTACCAAGTGCAAATATTCCTCCCATTTGGATGGTTTATCCATCACATACATCCTTAACATATCTTCTATTACCTGATTCACCCTTTGTATCTGTCCATCTAAATCTAGATGATAAGTTTTGATAAATGTAGATTTGTTCCTAGTCCCTTAAACAATCATTTCCAAAAATTTGATGTAAATTTTGGATCTCTGTCAGACACAATTTTACTGGTAATTCCATGTAATCGAGTTATTTCTTTCAGATAGATATCAACTATGTTAGCTTCCTTACGAATGAGCTTTACTGGAATTAAATGGGCAGATTTGGTAAGATTATCAACCACTACCATGATAGAATCATGTTTCTTTCTAGTTCTTGGTTATTTAGTGTTAAAATCCATTGTTACTACTCCCCATTTCCACTTAGGAATGGACAATGTTTGTAGCAAACCTATTGGGTGTCTATTCTCACCCTTGACATTTTGACATTCCAAACACCTGGATATAAAATAAACAACTTCTTTCTTCATGTTTGGCCAATAATATTGACTCTTGACATCTGCAATAGTTTTCTGGTAACATGGGTGTCCAACATAAGGCACATTATGCATTTCCCCCAATATCAGATTTTTCAATTCCCAAGATTTTGGCACAAAATTCTTCCCCTATACATGATAATTTCATCATTTTCCATCTTATAGTCTTCAAATTTCTGATGTAAATTACCTTTTTGAAGTTTTTCCTTTACCTCCATGTATTTCTAATCTAATTTTGCAGCTTCTATAATTCTATCTTTCAAATGTGATTGGTACATGATAATGGATGTAGCATGCATTTCATACACCCTCCGACTGAGTGCATCAACCATCTTGTTCTATTTACCTTTGATATGTTTTATATCAAAATCATATTCACTGAGGAAATCTAACCACCCTCTTTTCCTGGAATTTAGAGTTGGTTTTCCAAACAATTATTTAAAACCACAATGGTTTGTCCTCAACTCAAATATTTTTCCCATGAGGTAGTTCCTCCACATCTTCAAGGCATGGAATATGGATTCCAACTCCAAATCATGAGTAGCATTGTGTCTTTCATGCTCCTTCAATTTCCTTGATTCATAGCACACCACATACCCATTCTGACTAAGGACTCCATGAAGTCCTTCTTTACATGCATCAACGAATACAATGAAATATTCATTAGGATCAACAATACTTAGTATTGGGGTACTTGTTAATAATTTTTTCAAGTGTTGGAAACACTTTTCACAATCCAATGTCCACTCAAACTTCATACATTTCTTTTGTAAAGAAGTAATTGGGTGTGCAATCTTTGAGAATCCCTCAATAAATCTATTATAGTAACATGCAAGGCCCATGAATGATATTACCTCTGATACATTCCTTAGTGTTGGCCATCCTTTAATGGCCTTTATCTTTTATGGATCTACTGCAATTCCTTCCTCTTAAATAGTATGTCCCAAATAATGAATTTTCTTCCGATAAAATGAGCACTTGCTCAATTTGGCATACAACTTATGCTCCCTTAATACTTGTAACACCATCCTCAAGAGTTTCTCATGCTCTTCCTCCGACTTAGAATATATAATATTGGCATCCAAAAATAAAATTACACATTTATCTAAGTAATTCATGAATATACCATTCATGAGACACATGAAGACAGTTGGTGCATTTGTTAATCCAAATGGAACCGCTGTGAACTCATAATGGCCATACCTTGTTCTGAAGGGAGTCTTTTTTATTTATTCTTCTTCAATTCCTACTTGATGATAGCTCGACCTGAGATCAATCTTCAAGAATATTTTTCATCTTCCAGATGATCAAAGAGGTCATCTATCCTTGGAAAATGATACGTGTTCTTCATAGTTACCTTTTTCAACTACCTAAATGCAATGAAAAGTCTCAATGTTCCATCTTTTTTCTTTACAAATAATACCGGGGCACCCCAAGATGACACATTTGGGCTTATATACCCCTTCTTCATAAGCTCTTCAAGTTTCATTTGTAATTCCTTCAGTTCTGGTGTACTCATCCTGTAAGGGGTCTTGGATATTGGAGCTACTCTAGGTACCAGATTTATGGAGAATTCAATATCTCTCTTGGGTGTAAATCATGGTATTTCCTTGAATACATCTTTGAGCTCTTTTAGTACTACATAGTCTTCAATATTTGGCACATTATATTTAGCTGTCTCCTCCATATGTGCTGCAAATATTTGACACCCTTTCCTGTAACTTTTCTTCAATTGCAATTTTGAAACCTCTCTAATAGTTACTACTCTAGGAATTCCTTGTATTGTCCTTAAGTTTCTTTCCTCATCCAAGCAAGTAAATTCCTTATTATAACAGTCTAGGAAAACATGATGTTGGTATAACCAATCCATACCGATTAGGAATCCGTAGGAACTTAAAGGTATGATGTTCAAATATGCCCTGATGTTTAGTCCATTCATGTTCATTGGATATTCCTTAACCATCTCATTAATATTTATTTTAGCTCTTGTAGCTAGCTGCACCATCCAAGGTTTTTCAAGATTTCCTCCTGGCAATTGAAATCTCTCCACCAACTTAGGATCTAGATAACTATGACTAGCTCTTGAATCAATTAAAATAGAAAATAGGTTGGTTATTGATCTTACCTTCCACTTCAATCATATGTGATTGAAACTCAGCTTTCTTTTTGCCCAGGGATGCATATATCTTAGGTACATTTCTTCCCATGTCTTCCACTGTTTCAGCTTGTTGTACATTATGAACAATCCTCACTTTTTCACTTTTGCGAGGGAAATCTATGTACATATGATCTCTCTTACAACCCCAACATTGAGTAGGTGGTTTCCTTGATATTTTTGCCAATGCCTATGTCATTCTAGATTCTTTAGAAGTTTGTTGTTCCTGATAGTTATTTCTAAAGAATGGTGTCTTAGTTCCCTTCTTCTTCTGTTCCATCTTGCTTTTCTTGTTTTCTTCCCAATCTTTTTGGTAAGTTATTTTCCCTTTATGTTGATCATAGAGGCACTTAGACCTTATAATATTTTCCTCCAATGTTTTGGGATCATCATATTATATACTGTCACTGATAAATGATGGAATCCCACTCAAATATCTATGAATCTTAACTTTCTCATCCTTGATTAAGGAAACATATTTCAGTAGCTCTAAAAACCTCCTTTCATACTCATCTATTGTCAGATTCGCAAGATTGAATTCAAAGAATTCCTTCATTTTCTTATCGTAGTATCTCTTAGTCAAGTATTTCCTTTTAAAATACCTCTTGAATTCCCTCCAAGTCACCTTATTCTCATCAATGTGTTTCACCTGTACAAATTGGTCCCACCACATTGATGCTTTTCCCTTGAACTGATAAATAGGAATTCTACCTTCTTCCTGTGAAGAGTAATTATAGAATTGAAAATACTTCCTCATGTTTAGTAGTCATTTCTTTTCATCCTCATCCTTCTTGTGTTCACCATCAAAAATAGGGGTCTTGATTTTGTTCATTTCCCCCTATAGATCATCCATCCTAGACTTCTTCTTATGATTCTTGATAGGGGATGGACTTGCACTGTGTGTGCTCTCCTAGTTGAATGCCTTGGATATTGATGATGATGTCTTCCAACACTTCTTTTTCTTCTACTCTTATCATGAGACTTATGGCTTCCTAATCTACTTGACTCAATCTCCTTATCCATATTCTTCTATATTCTATCCAAGCTCTGCATTAACTTCATGTTGAGGTGTTACTGTTGCTCCTTGGATTTCATAAGCCTCTCATTATTGGCTTTATAACTCGGGACATCCTTTTGAAAACTTGTTATGATCTATACCAAGTTCATTCTTTCTTTCGTACCTTCTCCATGTCCATTTGAATTTGTACCGTCATTACCCATATGGACATACATTCCTATGATCTCCTCTTCATGGTTGTAAACTCCCTACACATATTCCAGGATTCTAAACTTGTGTTGATACTGTTCGGATCTAAATGTTGTTAACTCTTCAAACTTGTGCACTACTTCTCAATTATAAACCAAAATTAGCATGCACCAATTTTACACATGCAATGCTAGAATGTAGTGCATGTTTTGTGCATCTGCACCCAATGTGGATACTTTTCCGTTGCGTGCCAATATCCATTGAGTGCCACTTTTGTGTCACGCACCAATTCTCTATGCGCACTACAAGCACCATACCAGACTACGCCAAGGTTTAGTGTGTTCACACCACACACAAAAACTCCCTGCGCACCAATATTCTGCCATGTGCCAATATCCCATGCACACCAATATTATGTCACGCGCCAACATCTACTGAGCACAAATTTTGTGTTGTGCACCAACAGATTCGTACTACGCTCTATCAACACTCCAAACGCACAATTTTCACATCACATTATTATTTGTGTGACAAAAACTCTGCACCCTGCGATGTCAAACTTTAGCATGCACCCATATTTTGCACATGCCACCAATTATATACAACGCAGTGCCAAACTTTAGTGTGTATATCTTGTGCACCACTATTTTCTTTGCAACACCATATGTTTAGTGTAAACACTTGCACAACACTATTTATCCACATCACCGGACCCCCACAGTTTCGTACCCAATTTTAATGCGCATACATGCACACCTTTATATTTATGCACATCACTACTACTTAGCGTACACAAATATTTTCGATGCTTAACTGATTTTTCCATAATTTTGACGCATAAATTGGGGTTTTAACCCGATTTTCATCCAATTTCCACCATGGACATTTTTCAACCATAAAATTTGTTCAATTTCACCCTAATATACCCAAAATCAACCTCTGCAATAACAAATGTTTGTGTGCACTGCTGGTTGACATTCCTAGTGCAAATTCTCCCAATTTCATTCATGAATTGAGAATTTTATTCAAACAATTCCTCTCAATCTGTCGTGGCTTCTCTGTATCTTCAAATTCGACCAATTCCTGTCTAAATATTTTTAAACATGTATTAAAATTAAGTATATCTCATCACTTAACCAAATTTCCCCAAAATCTCCATGAATTTAACAACAAAAATTGGGGCTTTTGCCCAATTCCACTCAATTGCTTCTAATTTCCGTCATGTACGCACTATAACTTGAAATTTCACCACTCCCGAATTCAATTCTCGACGAGAATCCACTTTGATATTATGCTAACATGACCCATCCAAGCTCAGTGTTGCAAACTGGGCTCTGATACCATATTGTAACATACCCAACCACCAATTGGGTTATGCCACTTAAAACATTTGAACTTTGATACCATATTATAATGTCTCCATTACCAACGACTCCAAAAACATTTCTCTCATACTAATTAAAACATCCAAATAACCTGCAATGCACAATTACATACACATTCATAACAGGAATATACATGCAACATAAACAAGATAACTCATGAAAATAAATGCATAATTATTACTACAACACATGATTTAACACACAATTGACACTTATATTTTATTTAAGGTACATCAATTGCATCTATACCTTCCACATTCCTCCCAGCCTTAGACCACATTGCTCAAAACTCTCAGCAGTGGGTCACCCCCAAGCTGGGGCTAAACTCCACTAGGGTAAGGTTTCTTATCCAAGCTAAAGTACATCAGTCAATTGGCACCTCAGTCACAAGTGACTCAAACATAGGAAACTATGTCACAAGTTCCAATTCATACTGACATCATACATTCCCTCATTCCCCACATGCTTGTCCCACCGTAGGAAGTGTGCCCCTTCTTTTCTCAACAGTCCTTTGGCCGCCTCACTTCCATTCCAGGGCTTCAGCGATAGGCCAGAAAGGAAGTCTCAGATCCCTATCACTGCAATTTACCACCTCGAGAAATTACTTCACTCCAATTCTCTCACATGGAGAAAATGCAATGTGTTATGAGCCTGAAAACTCTCCTCTTTAGTCCATATTCCCCAATATAATCAAAGTATAGGTATTTCTGACAGTAATAGCAGGCTACTGATGACAGTCACCACAAAATCTGATGACAATAACAACAGGATCGCCCCCCGCCCCCTAATTGAATTATAGGAAAAAATGTACTAAGTCCAAACTATTTGGATGCATGTTCCCAAATTTACCCTTGTCATGTTGAGAACTGTCTTCGTTCCACATGTTTCCCCACCTTTGGACTTAGGATAAAATAATATCATTACTTTGTACTTTTAAGGAATATTAAGATAATATTCATTTGGGTTTAAGCCACCTTAACTTAGCCCATTAACCTCAAATGGTGGGGTTTTCGCCCCATACTATTTTACGTGGTTGGTTTTTCGTAGTGATGCATTTTCATTATAATTGCATGTGATTACATTTACATTGTCAGTACAAAATTACTAGTATTTTTTCATCCAGGATCACCAATCTCAAAACATAAAGATCACACACTAAACTAGTGCGCGTGTAACTTCTAGGATGCATGCACTCTTCATTTAGTGTTCCACCCTCGTGCACTTACACAAGTGTGCATTACAACAAGATATATATACAAAAAGGCTCTATGGACTCCAAAATGACACACTAAGACGGTGTGCACTAAATCCTAGAATGTGTGCCATCCTGGAAAGCTCTTCTTTTAGTGTGTCATCCCTGCACACTTACACCAGTGTGCACTAAATACATTAAGTTGCACCTCTTTTATTGTGCCATCCCCGTGTATTTACATAGATGCATTCCAACTACATTAAAGCACACGTAAAATTCTTTGTAAACTATGCACGCTCTATTGATACAAGATTCACATGCACTAAATCAATGTGTTGAACCAAACCAAGGATATTATTCCTTCAGTTCATTAGCTTATGTGTAAATTACAGTTACATTTACATGTACAATTGGGTTTCAACATAGGGGTATTGTTAGAGTAGGAAATTTTTGGGTTTAGCACAACAAATGAGGAAAACAAATGGACCAAAGGAAGTAGTGTGCACCGGAGAATGAGGAGAAAGCAACGTGTAAGAAGGAAAAGGAAGCATTGTGATAAGTAATAAGGAAGATCAATGCAGAGTCAAATAAAGGAAGGGTGTCCTCGAGGTGTAGGATAGTCGGTGACATAGTGTGTTTTTAAGCCACTCTGTGATGTTAAAGTCACCGGTTCGAAACCTGCGGGGACAAAAAATCCATCCATGTTAACGGTTGGTGTGGCTCAGGTCGGGTGAGATCCCCGGGTGATTTTGACGACTTAGATGCCCCTGAGTGGCAGTTTCTTAGCCACAGGTTAATCCCACAAGTCACAGACAAACTAACAAACAAAAAAAATAAAAATAAAGGAAGGGTTGGATTGAAGACCAACCGCGTGAAAGACAGTTAGAAAGTGGACAAGTTGAGTCCACTTAGGATTATAAATTTTGAGTCATAATGTAAGGAATTTTACCCAATTTTATAGTATAAATAGAGGATGCATCAGGTATCCAGGGGATCTATCTATCAATCAAGTGTGTGAAGTAATTTGAGCATATTTTTGAGTCTGATTCGAATAAGTTGTGTTTTTTATAGTTGTGGAGCTCAAATGGAATCAATGTTGAGATGTAATTGAGGGCCAGATTGCAGGATGTGGAGCTTGGTGTGACGATGGTCAGCCTCACCATTCATAAACCCATGATGTAATGTGTGCATTGTTATTTTTAATGAAGAATAAATAAAGTAGAATATCTTTATGGACTTAGCCTATGGGGGGGGTGAACCATGGTAAAATCTTGTGTTGCAACGTGTTTGAATGGTTTTTATTTATTTATGCAATTATGAATGAATGATGAATGGTTATAATAGTATCTTGTAGTGCACAGTAATGATAATGCAGAATGAACTAACTGATAGACTTAGATGAATGGTATAATGAAGTATAATGCATGGTAGAAGTAAAAGGAACATCCCCAATCCCTTCCATGACTCCAAACACTTGGGTCATGCAATCACCCATAAACCATATTGAGTGAGACTGCATTGTGCACTATGTGCATGGTATAGCCTTCTGGTTTACCAGAAGAGATGATGGTGAAAAGGGTTTTGTTGGAGAACTAAGGTAGAACCCATGTCAACCCATACATCCAACAAATGGTTTTGTTGTCATCTAGAACTCAGAAGAACAACCTGGAAGGGATCTGGTGAAGAAGATGCAATGGTAGAATGAAATTTTTAGGCCATGGAAACCTACAAAGAAATATATTTAAATATGGTTGGAGAAAAATAAGCTCGATTTCATGTAGAACGATAATATAAGCTCCAAATATACACCACGCCAATATCTATAGAGGCATGTGTTTACTGATTTGCATGAGGCATATTTTTGTTATTTTCTAGAGTTATTACAAGAGTGGTTATTGAGGTTGAAGGATACCCATGCGACTAATCATATTAGGCCAATAGAGTGGGTTGCTGAGAATATTGCATGATTGGAAAGGGTTAACAATTAATTCATGTGTGCAGTAGATATTTTGTTAGACAATATTAGTGCAGGGTTTATTACTGAATTTTCAGTAGACACAACGAATTCATAAAATGATGCAGAGAAGGATTTTATGAAGGTACCCAGAGGGAGGTACATCAAGTCTCTTTACACGTCGATTAATATCTTATTGCATGATACAGGTGTGATGACCATGGGATCAGACAATCAAATCACTTTGCGCACATGGGGGAGCTGGGGGAAGCACTCAGGAAGATATGAGAAATGGAGAAGGATTTGGACAGAGGCCAGAAGAAGAAAGAAATGGACACCATAATGATGGATGAGGAACATGCTAGGGAAATAATAAGGGAAGAAGGAGTAATGTGCAATGGATGACCCTACCAGTATAAGATCAATAGTAAGAAGAGGGAAGTAGCCAAGCAAGAGGGCTTGGACAGTGATGTGGAAAAGTTAGATGATCTTCGTGTGAAATGGAAGACTGAGGATATCTTGCATGCCACATATGAGAGGAAAACCATAGGTCATGGGTCAGGCACATAATAAGGTTTTCCATTCCAGATCCGAATTAGTGTGGAACCCAAAACCCCATGTGTGACTAAGACATCTAAAGAAGAAAAATTGGTTAACCAACAAGTCATTAGTGGTAGAAGTATTTTTACAGGATGTGGGTCTAGTGGAAAATCAAGTAGAAGTGTAAGTTCAACAAGTATCATTCATGTATCTACACCATGCATAGGTTGTAGTACAACAAAATTCACAATTGTGGAAAAAGATCCAACTATTAGGTTACCAGAATTCTGAGGAGATGGGTCAGATGACCCAGAAAAGAATTTGTTTATCTGTGAGAATATATGGGTAGCTAAGAAGATTATAAATGAAGATACAAAGGTTGTGTAGTTGGAAATCACATTCAGATACCGCGCCTTAGATTGGTACCTGGGTCTCACAGGAAATAATCCAATGGAAGCACCTACAACTGTAGAAAAAGTGAAGAGCAAATTAATAAATCAATTTTAGAAATCAATTTCAAAGGATCAATTCATGAATGAAATGATAGAGATTAAGCAGGAACCAGGAGAATCATTCTGGGAGGTGGATTAGAAGTTCAAGAGACTAAAAGGTAAGTTGAAGTACCCTATTTCTAATATGTAACATATAAATTTGTTTCTTAACTCTTTATTTCCACACTTGAAGTATCCTTTGAGGAAGAAGAATTTCTAGAGTCAGATTGAGGCTCTACAAGAAGCCCTATAGTTAGAGGAAAATAAATATAAGAAGACATATCCAGCTGTAGAAGAGTTGAGACAAGACCTAAAGAACTTTACATTTAAGTTAAATCAGAGTAAAGGTAAGGAGAAAAGGGAATATGTTTGGTGCACATTATGCAAAAATGAAGGGCATCACAAGAATGAGTATCCATTACTTGCATAGTACATAGGAGTGGGTATGAAAAACCCTTTATATTCTATAAAACCATGGTGTGAGATTTGAAAAACACATGGAAATGATCCTTATCATTGTCACATGATGCAAAAGTATCAGACAGTACCAAAAAGTACATTTTGTAATTTTTGTAAGCCAGTTGGACACAAATATAAGGACTGTAGAACTTTGGAGATGATGAAATAGAGGATTTCAGATACATATATGGTGCATTCTGAACAAATAACAACACAACCTATGTAGCCCCCACAGTATAACAATGTGCAACAACCACAATATAATACCGATCAACAATTTCAACCAAAATTGCAGTACAACAATGCGCAATAGTTTGAAGCACCACCACAATATAACAATGCAAAACAGTGTACAATTCCACCACAGTAAAATAATGTACAGTCGTAGTACAATTAGAGACCTTATTATAATAAACTGCATGGGGATAATCAAGGAAACAAAGGAGGATTCATAGGAGGAGGCCGTGGAGGAAGAGTAGTTGGAAGAGGTCGAGGACCAGTAGTTTTTCATAATTGTCAGAAACCAGGGCACTATGCAAGAGACTCTCCACAACCACCAATGACATGCATTTATTTTAGCGCAACATACGATGAAACAGAATATTGTCCGACACTATTGACAAAGATGTAGGACAAGAGGAACTAGAACAATCAAAATGTGCAATGGATTGTCGTGGAAAACATAGAAGAGGATGGGAAGAATATGAACATAGTTACTAGAGGTGGAGCCAAGATAGGAGAAGATGCAACAAAGAAGGATCACGATCAATACCAGTGGATTAGGAAGAATACAACAATTGAACAAAAGTTTGATGCGCACAAAGAGAAAGATACATTCAAAGAGGTTATACATGAGATTCTAAAGGAATAAATTGTGTCTACTTCAAGAACAAAGCCAATAGATGAGGTACCAGTGTATGGCATGCCTCCATTATTTGATCAGACTAGAAAAGAGAAACCTTCAAAGAAAGTAAGTAACTTAAGAAACCTTTTGGGCTCATGTGTAAAATTGTTGAATGATAAAAATTCTTTACAAGTACTGCAGAGTTTGCTAGAAACATGTAATTTTGGGGAAGAAGGGGTAAAGGAGGTAAATCAGGTCTGTAAGAAGAGAAGAACAATCAGATAATTCAAGTTGAACGCAAACATTGCAGATTTCAATATGGGGGATATCATACTAGATTCAGGGTATGAAGTTAATGTTATTCCAAAGAAGAAATGGGAAGTTATGGGAGAACCTCAATTGAGGTATTCATCTATTCAATTGAAGTTAGAAAATAAACATAGAGTAGTCCCAATTGGAATATTGAAAGGGATTCCTGTAGATCTAGATGGTGTGCGCACCATGGTAGACTTTGAAGTCATTGACATAGTGGATAACACTTAACCACATCCAACATTGTTGGGTATGGATTGGGATTTTGGTAACCATGATATTATCAATTTGAAGAAAATGTGAATGATCTTTGAATATGGTTAATACAGAGTTAATGCACCATTAGATCCCTCAGAAGGAGGAAGGTATGTGGAACCTGCGACATAAAATATTATTATAGAATATGCAAATCAGTTATATAGAACAACCGTGCGTGAAGAGGATTATATCAACCCAACTGCAGATGGCATGCTTAGTTGAAGGATTATTGGTTCTTTTGCTTCATACTCTTACACAAGACTGGACAAATAGTAGAATCGATTACATGAATTATCTACTAGAAGATGTGCTAGAATGATGCACGTGGTAACATGGATTGGTTCAGAGGTAAGAGAGCTTCCTAATTTTTACAGTTTGAATGACTTAGAACAGATTTTAATGAAGTTTGAATTAGAAGTAGTAGAAAACCAGAGATTACCGGTATTAGATATTTCTTTGAAAGAAACACCTTCACATTGGTGGGGTACACATAAGGAGAATATTAATAACTGGTTTCATTGCAAGAGGTTATTGCGTATTAGATTTGGCATAGAGCAGGGGAACAAATGTTTGGAGAAATATGATGGAATTGGACAACCTAAAGAACATGTAGATAGGTGCATGGTTCAATGGAGATTAAGTACCACCAAAATAATGGTCACGCCATTTTATTCACACCTTAGAAGGCATTTCAAAGAACTGGTACACAAAATAGGACCAATGCAGAGAACCTGCAAACTGGGAAGAGATACAACATAATTTTATAGTTAAATTTTCCTTTGAGAATGAAATTCTAGAGATAGATACAACATTAAAGGTGGTAAGAGACAAGATATTCGAAGAACCAGAATTTGAAATAATCCCAACATATCAGAAGAAGACTAGACAGATATTTAAACAATTTCTACATTGTTATCACCTCACAAAAGAAAATCCACGCAAAATCTAGATCCCAGAAGTTGAAGGAGAAAGGGAAATAGAAGGTCCAAAGCTAGATTCAGAAGATTGTGCTACGCAATTGAAGATAAAGAAGGTAAACATTGGAATTGTATAAAACACAAAGATTGCGAGCATTGGAGATTATTGGGATAATCAAATAGTAGAAAGAATCGAAGAATTATTGCACGAGTATAGTGACTTATTCCCAATGACATTTTCAGAGATGAAGGGATTAGAAGGAGAACTGGGAGAGATGAATATCCCTTTGAATCTAAAATCCATACCTATAAGACACAGACCTTATAGGATAAATCCAGTATATAAGTAGAAGGTAAAGGAAGAAATTGACAAGATGTTAGAAGTTGGTGTTATAGAACTTGTGGAAGAATTAGAATGGATAAGTCCTATGGTGGTGCAGGAAAAAATGAAGGGAAGGATAAAGATTTGTGTAGATTGGAGAAAATTAAATGATGCTTGCCTACATGATCCCTTTCCTACCCCATTTACAGATGAAGTTTTGGAGAATGTAGGAGGTCATGCTCATGCTTGCCTACATGATCCATTTCCTACTCCATTTGAGGTAGTTGCTTATCCTCGACTTGGGATAGTCATTCTTCCTTAACCTCTTTCTGAAAAGGAAGGACTTGTTGGTGGTCATCTATATTATCTCATCCCTTTGCAACAGGATGAACTCATCAATTACAATAACAATAGAAAGAGAGGACCCTTTGAAAGAGACAGTTCCTAGTTACAACCAAGATCCACAGCCACAGATTCAATTAGAAAAGGGGAAGAAGCAGATGATGTGATTGATAAGATTCATATACGAGGCAATGTTAGGATTTTTTCTTCTTCCTATTCCACTGACAGATCTATGGTGCATGTGAAGCTTCGACTCATAAAATAAGATATCACTTCTTTTCTTTAAGCCAATAACACCATTCATAATGTAGTGGTGCATGCCTTAATTCAACATGCCACTAGGCAGCCGACCTTGTCGTCATGGAATCCTAGTTTGGATACCATCGTTGAACTCCACAGTCCAGTTGGAGATTTAGAAAGATATCAGAGAAAGCTGAAATAATCTGCCACATAATTTGAATATGCTTACTGAGCATTCCCTCGTGATGTTAGAGTCGATGAAGTTTGCTTTTATTCATTTATTTGTTAAATGAACATGGTCAGGGTAAAGTTCATAAAAATTGACGTATGTATGAATACTTCACTTGTAAATAGTGCACGTTGTATCCCGTTCGAGAAATTAACGCCTCCGAGAATATTTTATTTGTTTTCATCATGTCAATTGTTTGATTTTTTGTGGGTTTCTTGTGGTTTATTAACCAGTTAAATTATACTATACACTACGAATATTTTGTAAATAGTGTTCGTGTTGTTTCAATCGTGTCATTTATTCTATTTGTGGGTTCCTCGTAATTTATTAACAAGTTAAAATTTCATATACACTGAGAATGTTGCTTAGTTAGAAATTAGATGCATAGAGGATAATCAGACATGTAAATTGGTAGATGTACTTGAAGACAAGGATGTGATAAGTGTCAAGTGGATTTATAAAACCAAGCAAGATGCAGAAGGAAATGTGCAGAAGCACAAGGAAAGGTTAGTAGAAAGAGGTTTTACATAACAACCTATAATTGATTTAAATGAAACATTTGCACCAGTTGCACGCATGGACACAGTCTGAACTATGTTATCCATTGCTACAAGGAACAAATGGCCAGTCTATCAAATGGATGTAAAGTCAACATTTTTGAATGGGAATTTAGAAGAAGAAGTATATGTGGAACAACCACAAGGCTATGAGGTTCCATGTCAAGAAGACAAAGTATACATATTGAAGAAAGCATTGTATGGGTTAAAGAAAGATCCCAAAGCTTGGTACTGTAACGTGCCCATTGGCTTTATACCAATTTGTAGTGTACCTTTTCACTACCAAGGTTTACAAACCTCTCAGTTACCATTCTATACATGGAATTTTACATAATTTGTACAGACATTATAAGCACATGCATTTAATCATTAA